>PVJC01010449.1:0-43696 GCA_004026665.1 Murina feae
TAGGGCTCTGCTCAAGCAACAATGTTTCAATTATAGAAGCCATGGAGCTGAAACAAACAGGAGGCTTCCTTACCTGCATAGGCCTCAGCTCAAAGCAACAGTGTTTCAATTATAGAAGATAAATAAACCCCAGAAACCTGATTCCAGCCAGCCTCGCTGTGGGATGTTGGGTCAATGGGAGCTGTGGGCAGCCTGAAAATGGCCTCAGCCGCTCACCCAGACTGAGCACACCCCCATGGGGTGAGGGTCCTCACTGGGGGGCTTGGTCAGCCTGCAAACAGCCATCAGCCCCTCACCCAGGCTGGCCAGGCTTGCCAGCAGGTGGAATCCCCTGAGGGGTCCCAGACTGTGAGAGGGCACAGGGGCCAGGCTGAGGGATTCACGAGTGCACAAATTTTTGTGCACCAGGCTCCTAGTATATATATTCACAGCTTCTTTATCCATTCATCTATTGGTAAACACCTAGATTGTTTCTATATCTTGGCTATTGTAAATAATGCTGCAATGTACATAGGGAAGCATGTATCTTTTCAAATTAGTGTTCTTGTTTTCTTTGGATAAATACACAGAAATTGGATTATTGGGTTGTATGGCATATTTATTTTTAGTTTTTTGAGGAATCTTTAGTTTGTAGCCCCACCAACAATGCCCTTTTCTCCACATCCTTGCCAACACATTATTTGTCGAATTTTTTATAATAACCATTCTGACTGGCATGAGATTGTATCTCATTGTGGTTTTGATTTGCATTTATGGAGTGATTAGTGATGTTGAGCATGCTTTCACATGACTTTTGGATATCTATGTGTCCTCAGTGGAAAAGGATCTTTTCACATTCTCTGCCGATTTTTCTATTGGTTTGTTTATTTTTTGTGTTATTAAGTTGTGTGTTTCTATATAATTTTTGGATATAAACCCCTTATCAGATATATCATTTGTGAATATATTCTCCCAGACAGTAGCTAACCTTCTGTTTTATTGAAGGTTTCCTGTGCTGTGCAGAATTTTTTTAGTTTGATGTAGCCCATTTCTATTTTTTCTTTTATTTCCCTTGCTTAAGAGGACATGCCCAAAAAGATATTACTCAAGCTGATGTCAATTTATTTTCTGTTTTCTTTTAGGAGTTTTACAGGTTCAGGCCTTACCTTTAATTATTTAACCAATTTTGAGTTTATTTTTCCATATGATGTAAGAGTGCTCCAATTCTTTGTTTTTGTGTGTGTGTGTGTTGTTGTTTTTTTGCATGTATCTGTCAAGTTTTCCCAACACCACTGTTGAAAGAGTGTCATTACTCCTGTGTGTATTTGTACCTCCTTTGTCATAAATTAGTAGACCAAATAAGTAAGGGTTTGTTTCTGGGATCTCTATCCTGTTCCATTTATCTATATCTGTTTTGGTTCCAGTACCATACGGTTTTGATTATTATAGCTCTATAGTATAGGTTGAGACAAAGGAGCACGATGATACCATCA
Source organism: Murina feae (assembly GCA_004026665.1). Classification (NCBI taxonomy): domain Eukaryota; kingdom Metazoa; phylum Chordata; class Mammalia; order Chiroptera; family Vespertilionidae; genus Murina; species Murina feae. The sequence continues at coordinate 1,473 of PVJC01010449.1, forward strand.
ACTTTATTCATTTCTCATTACTAAACTTTTAAAAATCTAAATGAATATACAAGTAAGTTTTGTACTCGTTTGGATTATCTATGCCACTTTATCTCTACTGTAGTTAAAGATCTTCCTTTGAAAGTCTTGCTTTCAGTTCCATCCTATAAACTGCAACCTCCCAACATACTGCTCCATTTACTCTGCCTTACTCTCTCTCCATCATGTCAAGGAGAGTCTTGGTGAAAGTTGGGTAAAGTGGAGAGGGCTTACAGAAAATAGTGTCACTAAACCCTTCAAACCTCCTTCCTTAATGTTGTCTGTCCAGCAACAAGAAATTGTTTGTTTTGTTTTGTTTTGATTTATCTAGAAGTAGCTGGCTTAGAGTGCATTCACACTGTTCTAGTAGCATATACACCTCAGCACTAAATGTCTTTGTGACTCGTCAGGATAAAAGGCATTATTTAGTACCTTTTATCTATTAAATAGGACTTCGCCATCACAGTTTAAAAACTAAAGCTAAATTTAAATGTTGAGGAATAGAAATAAAGAAAAAGATACCTGTCTTGCCCACTCATATTTTACTATAAATCAAAATAAAGCAATCATTAAAGTTACTTATTTTAATCCATTTGATATGTGCCACACAGATTAGAATTTGCAGGGCAGTGGAGTATTATACATTTAATATCTCAGTAGTCATAACCATTAAAATAATCATAATAACACTTTATACTTACAGAGTACCTTTCATCCAAGGATCTCAAAGCCCTTTCTAAACATTAATTAGTTCTCCTAACACTTCTGCCAGACAGATAAATATTATTATCCCCATTCCTCTGGTGAAGAAACTGACACATCGAGGCAGTGGCTGGCCCCAGGCTGTTTAGTGAGGCTGTGGTAATTCTAAGGCTGAGAGCTTAGTGAGCAACACTTCATCCTGTGCATTCCCATTTCATTACTTTGCATTCATTCTGTGTTCCCAGGGTTGTTTCAAAATTGTCAATGAGCTGTAAAATAATTTTAAGAATATTCGCAAATCCCCAATGAAACTGATAAAAATAGGATCAAAGAAATAGGATAGCATGTGAACAATTCCCTGACATTCATTTCTAAATCTGTTAGGTAAATGTCACAACAAATAAGATAAAAGTCTATAATTAATTTGTACTTGCCATGACTTTTTCCCAGTTTTTATAGTTGTGCCCCATTGCTGTTTCTACTTTCTATGCTTTACTTGTTCAGTTTTTTTGTGGGGTTTCACATAGAGCAGTTTAACTCTAGTTGATTCGGTTTCTTTTAAATTGAGATGTCGCAGATAAAATTGAAAATATCTACATTGGTTTCTTTTATACATATGATGCTGAAACTTGTATAAACACCGACAAATTTACATGAAATTTATAGTAGCAATAGGGGAATGGGTGAAATAAGTGAAGGGGGTTAAAGCGGACAAGCTTTCAGTAATAAAATATAAAAGGTACCGTGATGTAACTAACAGCACAGAGTATATAGTCAATAACACTGTGATAATTTTGTGTGGTGACAGAAGGTATCTATGCCTATTGTGGTGATCACTTTGCAATGAATATAAATATTGAATCACTATGTTGTACACCTGAAACTAATATAATATCATAAATCAATTATAGTTCAATAAAGAAAAAAATGTAACCAGATGCCAGACCTAGCTCTTTTGCAAAAAGAGTTCTTACCTAAAATATTGCAGTTAGTCTTTTAATAAAAACATGTTTTAGTCTAGTTTTAAAAAAATGACTAATAATTAAATATTTTCAGAAGGTTAAAAAAATTACAGTGCCAGAAGTATATAGATGGTGTCATAGATACTCAAAATCCCATAAATCAATTCAGAACTAGTTATGGTAATAGTTTATAAATGTTAATTATAGAGTCTGGGATCTCCTAATGTTAAGTTAGAGTCTTTTAAATAGGTAATATTAAGTTTGGTTTCAGAGCATCTACTTAACCAAGTCTAGAAAGTTAGTAGAGGTGGAGGACAAAAGTGACTTATATTTGTTTTCTTTTTAATCATTTACGAATACTCTATATTTATTCAGTTAAATTCACTTTTCTTTAAAGCATGTAAACCTTGTGGCATAAAATGCTTATCATTCCATCCTAATATTTTGTCCTTATTGAACTATGCCTCATCTTTTAGCCACTTTCCTGTAGTTTCCTTTTTGTCACTCTTCCTGTTTATTTTCTATCCCCCCTCTTGCTATTATTCTGTTTCCTAAAGGCTCACCACCAATTGCTTAAGAATATCCTCCATCAAGTAATGTGGATCCAAAATATTCTTGTCCCTTTGTAGTGAGATGTATATTGGTTTCTCTAAACTCCGAGGATGTTATCTAATTAGGTTGCTTGTTGTAATCATTACAATGGCTTTTGTATCCAAGAAATAACTTAGTTTTTGAAGTAAGAACTGCCATTTGTTTAATGCGGCATATTTTGGATTTATGTATTCTTTTAACTTGTCTTCAATTTCTGGATTTACTTTTATGGAATACTACATAATTTATCATATTATTACATATGCAATCTACTTTGTATGACATATTAATAAAAAGCTACATAGTCTGGTCCTGGCTCGTGTGGCCCAGTGGGTTGCCCTGTACACCAAAAGGTTTTGGGTTTGGGTTTAATCCCAGTCAGAGCACATATGGGAAACAATTTCTCTCTCTCTCTCTCTCTCTCTCTCTCTCTCTCTCTCTCTCTCTCAATCAATCAATGAATATATACTTGGATGAAGACTTTTAAAAAAATTACATGGACTCAAGTTTCTGATAGGTAAAAACAATGGAAACCAAGAAGAAAGCTGAGTACCATAATTCTGGCTCATTCAAGGGACAAAAGTGATGCTTGAATATGTATTTGTCTGAGAATTAACCTTCTAAAAGCTAAAGCATTCTTCAGTATTGCTAGGGTACTTTTCAATCTTCTGTAATTTGCTAAAAATGATGGTGTATATTTTGCATGCTTCTAATCGATTCAGAAATGCATCTTTCCAACACTTACATTTAACTACACTTTTTGTATTTAAACATCTGACACCTTTAACTAACTAAACTCCTGAGTCACTAAGAGCAGAGCAGACTCAGTTCAGCCCCTGCTTCACCCCACACCCAAGAAGGTTAGCATCAGGGCCAGACTTGCAGACAGAGGGCCCCAGGCAATCTTTTCAGCCTCCCACAAAATAATTACTGAATAATCACTCAGGGCAGGGATTAAGTTGTTGCAGGTTAAGAGGAACAAGAAGAGGTGGGCAGAGAATAATTGGGTACTGTTGAAAGCTTACCTGAGATGCTAGTTTAAAATGCTTCCTTTGGTAGAATATACTATGCTCCGGGAAGAGAAGTCTCTAGAGCTAACATATCTGTATTAAAAAGTGACTAATGGCATAGTTGACTGAATATCATAAAAATTAGGGTTTGTGGAAATCAGGAGTGATAAGCTGTTTTTTATTATTGAGAACTAAACAGATATAAATATTTAAGAAAATATATTTAAGAGTTACATAGAAGTAAAAAGACACTTCTTTGTTAAAAACAAAGAAATATATAATATATTTCATTTATTTAAATGACAAAAATACCAGAGAAATATAGTTACAATTTTTTTTCACACCAGTGTAAGCATATTTGAATTTATATACCGCACATACTTGAAAAGAGGCTAAGAATTGCAGGAGGGAGAAATAGAAGACAATTTAGCTCAGAAAAGGAGAGACCAGATATGTAGAAATGGAGACTGAAAGAAATTAGGAATACCCCAAGGAAATATGACCCTCTCCACATTCCCTCTTATCCTGATTACCTGGTTCCCAGCATCTCCTTGGTTCAGTTCCCCTTAGCCATTAGCTCTACCTGGATCGGGGGCTGTACTCTGCCAGCTCATCTCATCCATTATAGGCTGGGCAACTATCCATCCCTATCAGTTTTAACATGTTATCACCACTTCCTCCACCATCTCCTTGAGGAGATTCTTTTCCCTTCTATCTAACTTCCAATAGGCAGCTGATAATTTAATTTGGCCAAGTTTTTCACACTTCTGCATATGATTCATGTGAGACAATAGGGCAAAATCTTAAACATCCTTCCCATAAGAGTTTAAAAAAACTCTTGACAAAGTTTTGATCAATTAAATTATATTTGACATAATTGTTTAAATTATCTTCAACACAAATCACTATATATATGTGTGTGTGGATATATATGTGTGTGTGTGTGTGTGTGTGTGTGTGTATTTGATAATATTACAGATGGCTCCCATCCACCCCCTTTCTGTCCCTTCTTCCAGCTTCTACCCACCTGCCCCCCAGGACTTCACCATCTTATTGCCCATGTCCATGGGCTTTGCATATAAGTTCTTTGGCTTATCTCTTTCCATTCTCCCATCCTCACATCAAGGTTGTCAGTCTGATCCATACTTCCATGTTTTGGATCTTATTTTGTTGGTCAATTAATATTGCTCATTAGTTTCTACAAATAAGTGAGATCATATGATATTTATCCTGTTCTGACTGGCTTATTTCACTTAGCATAATATAGTTCAGGTCCACCCACACTGTCCAAAAAATCTGAGATCCCTCTTTTCTGCATAGTATTCCATTGTGTAAATGTCCCCCAACTTTTTCACTCACTCATCTACTGAAGGGCACTTGGGCTGTTTCCAAATCTTAGCTATTGTCAATAACACTGCTGTGAACATGGGGGTGCATACATTCTTTGCGATTGGTATTTCAGGGGTTTTAGGTTATAGGCCCAGAAGTAGGATCACTGGGTCAAATGGAAGTTCCATTTTTTTATTTTTTGAATAAACACCATACTGTGTTCCATAGTGGCTGCACCAGTCTGCAGAGTTTTTATTAAAAAAGGATGTTGGATTTTGTCAAACGCATTTTCTGTGATTAATATGATCATGTGACTTTATCTTTCATTTTTTAAATGTGATGTATTACATTTATTGATTTGTGAATATTCTACCAGCCATGCATCCCTGGAGTAAATCCCACTGGCTCTACGGGAGTACCCTGGTCTTGGTGGAGATAGTTTGAACAGATTGATGTTGGGGGTGGTGCCAGTAGCATGTAGGAGGGAGAGGTGGGCCCTTCCTCTCCTTCTAATGCCTCAGCTCTGCCAGGTTTGCTGGCACCTCCTCTCTGCCACCTGCAGGGGCATAGATTTCCTACCCCAGGCTGCTCCCCCTTGTCTCAGGTCATTGCATGTTGGGTTAGAAGCAGCTGTGTTACCAAGGGGAAAGAGAGGACCTCCCCTGTGTTCCAGGTGGGCAGGGCTTATCCTCCTTCCTGGACCTACGATCCAGCCTCCTTTCTGCTCACCAGCACCAGTTCCTCCAAGAAATAGAGGGCCCCAGAGTCAATGTTGGGTGTGCCCTTCAGGCCTCTCCAGTGCAAGCTGACCATTGAGCTCCACTGTGTGGCCCTTCCCACTGGTCAGAGGAGCTTCCCAGGTTGCAGGTTGGAGGGGTGCCAGCACTGCTCTCTCCAGGGACTTCAGCCCCAGGCTTCCACTGCTGCACCCACTCTGCAGACTTCACAGCAGTGCCCTTGAGACCTCCTCTCTCAGTCCCAGGCCCTCCCATCTCTCCCACAGATCTGCATCCTCTTCAGCCTCCTCAGGTCCTCAGTTCAACAGGCCCAAGTCAGGGGAGTTCTTGCCCCCGGCCCTAGCGGTGGCTGTGGCAGCCGGTGAGTACACTGCAGGGGCGAGAATCCTGTCGGGTCAGTGGTAGTCACTGTGGTGGCACAGAGACCAGGCTGGGTCCCTGTGAGGTGGACCTTGTAAACCCTTCAAGATGGTATGTTCTCTGAGCCAAAGCTGCGCCAGGGTAGTGCCGGTGAAGGTAGCAGCTCTTTGGCCAGGAGAACCACCTGTCCCCCAAGACTCCTGCGTGATTGGACTGCCTCTCTCTCTCTCTCTCTCTCTCTCTCTCTCTCTCTCTCTCTCTCTCTCTCTCTCCCCTTTTGCCCTCCCCCCCTCTCTCTCTCTCACACACACACACACACACACACCTGCACATGTTCACACACTCACTAACCCTCTCAATCTCTCCCTCACCCCAGTCCTGCCCGCCACCATGTTGGAATCTTCTATTGAACCATCCCAAATCATTTTCTCAGCATATAACACAGCATATTAGATTTATTTACTTAATTACATATTTAGCACCTCCAACTGATCTTGAGTTCCTTTATTAAAAGGCTGTGCATTACTCTTATTTGTGTGTTTAGCATCTAGCATAAAACCTGGAGCAAAGTAGGAACTGAATATGGTTGGGTTTTTTTTAATTAATGACTGAATTATCAATATTTACTCAGAGGTTACATTCATTTATTCATTTATTCAAGAAATATTCATTGAGTTCTTACTCTACACCAGATATTAATGACTTTGTAGATACATCAAAAAATGACACAGACGTTCTGCTTTCTGGATTCTCTCCATTGTAGCTAATGATATAAAAATGTAGTTTTGTGAGAAGCAGGTTAAAAAAATACAAGTTTGGAAGAAATCACAGCATCAATCTAATTACTGTCATAAAAATAGGTCAGTTTCTGGAAAGAAATGTGTATAAAGGGACAAGAAGGCCAAATACACAACTAGTGCCCACGATAGGACTATATGTTGCCTTTTCTCATAACATTTTTACAGATGTCTGAATAAAAGTAGTTACTCTGGTAATAGTTGTTAATAAGTAATATATATGTTCTAAGAACATATACACCTACATCTAGAAAAACAGCATATGATTTCAAGGTACTTTAAATACCATGATTAATTATTAATTTTTTTTAAATAAACTGCTTTGAAATAAAATTTTGTATCTTTTTTCAAAAGAATGATTAAAATAAAGTTTAAAATATAAATTACCTGGTTGAGGAGCTCAGTTTTTTAGAATGTTGTCCTGATATGCCAAGGTTGTGGGTTCAATTCCTGGTCAGGGCACATACAAGACACAAACAATGAAGGCATTAAATAAGTGAAACAACAAATCACTCTCTCTCTCTCACTCTCTCTCTCTTTCTTCCTCTCCCCCTCTCTTTCTAAAAGTCAAATTTAAAATATCAATTATACCTCAATAAAGTTTTCTTTAAAAGTATATGGTACCTATATAGTAGTGGTTTTGTTATTTGTAAGTTGTTTGGCTCTTTGTGCTGTAAATGGTGTATTAATTTATAGATCACATTAGTACCATTTTTTGAGCAAATGATTTTACAAGCTAGCTATGAGTACAGTTACCTGGAAGTTAACAAGCCATTTCTTATATCCAGAATGTTGTACTTTGTTTAACATTGCTAAGTTGAAAATACTAACAAATATGTTTTTTAATGAAGAGAACAAAGTTAATACTTCAAATGGTCATCTACAGAATTATATCAGAACATTAAAAATCAAAATTTATGTCTGTGAGATGTTCTCTGCATAACTCAAAACACTAGACATTATCAATTACTTTATACTAAGTTATTATAATTTCTTATTCTGTGGTCACAATTTCTGAGTTTAAATCCTGGTTCTGTTCCCTATGAAACAAGTTAACACTAGACTAATTACTTAATATATATGCCTCAGCTATCTCAATTGTAAAGTGGGGAAGATAAACTTGTCTGGATGATTGAATTAGACTATCCCATGTAAAGCAGAACTTGACATATACATACATGTATCCTGATTTTTAAATTGCATATGGGATTGTGTAATATACCCTTCTGAACTTTTTCCATTTAATAAAGTATCTTATAGAGAACTCAATAAATATTTGTTGGATGAATGAATGAATTGAATAAATAATTCTTGCACACATGAATCACCAGTTACTTTTCAGTAGTTTTAATGCATTACACTAAACAGATAAAGTAGGGTTGATTCCATAACCTTTTTAGATGGACATTTAATCTCATATTTCTGAGTTTCTAGTATCATTATTAATATTACTGGAGGCACGGTGCACAGAAATTTATGCACTCGGGGGGGAGGGTCCCTCAGCCTGGCCTGTGCCCTCTTACAGCCTGGGGCCCCTCTTGGGATGTCCACCTGATGGCTTAGGCTCGCTCCCCGGGTGATCAGGCCTAAGCTGGCAGTCAGACATCCCTCTGGCAGCCCAAGAGCCCTTGGGGGATGTCCACTTGCCAGCAGGGAGCAGGCCTAAGCTGCAGTCAGACATCCTTAGCACTGCTGAGAGGAAAGAGAGGCTCCCACCACAACCACTGTGCTGGAAGCCATCAGCCTGGCTTGTGGCTGAGCAGAGCTCCCCTTTTGGGAGCACACTGACCACGAGGGGCAGCTCCTGCATTGAGCAGCTGCCCCCTGGTGGTCAGTGTGTGTCATAGTGACCAGTCATTCCCAGTCCTTATGCTGTTAGGGTCAATTTGCATATTACCCTTTTATTATATAGGATAGAGGCCTGGTGCATGGGTGGGGGTTGGTTGGTATGCCCTGAAAGGTGTCCCGGATCAGGGTGGGGATCCCGCTGGGTTTCCTGGCCAGCCTGGGTGAGGGGCAGAGGGCCGTTTTCAGACTGGCCATATTCCCTTCAGGGTGGGGGGTCCTGGTGGGGTGCCTGGCCAGTCTGGGTGAGGGGCTGATGGATGTTTGCAGGCTGGCCAAGCCCCCCAGCTGAGACCCTCACCCCATAAGTAAGGGGCTGATGGCTGTTTGCAGGCTGGCCACAACCCCCAGCCACCCAAGCACCCAGCGAGGCTGGCTAGAAGCAGATATTTAGGGTTTATTTATTTTTTATAACTGAAACTTTGTTGCCTTGAGTGGAGGCCACAGCCTGCCTAGGCAGACAGCTTCCTCCATCACGGGGGCAACAAAGCCTCTGTATTGTAGCTTTGTATTGTGTTTTTTAAATTGTGGTAAAATACGCATAACTTAATATTTATCATCTTAACAATTTTTAAATATATACAGTTCAGTGGTGGGAAGTATATTCACATTGCTGTGCAGTGAATATCCAGAACTTTTTCATCATATAAAACTGTAACTCTATACCCATTAACCAGCAATAGGTTTCCTACAGTTCCGTGGCTGCCAGCAGCCATCTTGGTTGGCTTAATTTGCATATAGTCGCTCTGATTGGCTGGTGGGCATGGCTTGGGATGTAGTGGAGTGACACAATTAGCATATTATTCTTTTATTAAATTACATGATATAGTAAATTTCTTGACTACATCTTAGAGACATGGAACTTTCATTTTATTTACATCCTATAGTGGAAAGCTAAAAATTATAATACCTAAATTCTCTTGCAGGGATGTTAATTAGATACTTTTAAAGGGATGTACCTATAGGAGTTTCCTATAGGAGTACCTATAGGAAAGTGTGTGTGAGGTAGAGCCTGTCCTTCTGCTTATTTTGGCCATGTATATTAAAAAAATAAAGTTAGTGTGACCACTGCGATATGATAAATTCTGTCCCTTAATGTCATATTAATGTTGGTGTTGGTACAATTCATGGTCTGTCCCCCACCCCTAGACTTGCTGAGGGGCTTGGCCACCCTGAGCCCATCCCAGGGGCTGCTACTGCTGCTGGCTCAAATCACCATGAGATAGCAACCTCAGCAATTCTCTCTTCAATCCTATATCAGAGGCCCACTTCAGCCCCATCCCTTTTAGTTTATCTCTAATAATGCATGTCCCCCGTGGGATACATGAAAATACCCAGGCACACTTATGCTACATGTGATGCAAGGGCAGCTCTGGAGAGCTAAACACAGGTCTTCCCTCTGCAGAACCATGCTGTACCAATGGGCTGCTCTGATGTCCACACCTACAGGATGGTGCTATGGAGTGCCCTTTGCATTGTATAGTTCATGGGTTGTGACAAATGTACAATGTACAGTGTTGTGGGTCTACTATTAAAGTATCATACGGAATGGTTTCGCTGACCTAAAAGTTCTCCAGCATAAGCTAAATGAAAGGAAGGACCTTAGCTGTCTTTTCTTTCTTTTTTATTCTCAAAACTTAGCAGAGTACCTGGACATAGGATGTGATCAAAAAAATATTTTTTGATCAAAAAATCATATCTTCTGATATCCAGAGCAAACAAATTTGTTCTTAACACTAAGACTAGCAATGGACGAAGCTGAATAACTCAAATGTATTTCATGAATTTTAATTACTTTCATTCTCATATATCTCCAGTGTGTATTAGTTTTGTTCAGTAATGGGTATTCTGTTTTCAATATTAAATGTAAAGTGTCCCTTGTTTTAATTTAAAAAAGAAGTACCATTTCATCTTTCTCACAGTTATTGTTAATCTGTTTATCTTGTTATTACTGGTAATGTTTTCTTGCATTCCTTATCTGGTATGGTATTCTAATTTCAGAATTACTTTCTTTCTTGTGAAATATTCTCTGGTGAAGAAATGTAGAAGTCAAGAGACTTCATTTTAAATTCTGACTGGGTGATTTGGGGATAAATAATATAAGCCTGGGACTCAGTTGTTTCATCTGTTGAATTCAAGGTTGAATTGGAAGCTCCCCAAGGTCCCTTCCTGCTGAATTGTTCTAGAATGTTTAAGACAAAGTAGAGAATGAGAGAGCTGCATGACTAATAAGGGCTAAAACTGAGCAGACATCAAAAAGATAATGAAATAGAAATAACCAGATGGACATTTAGTGATAGCCTTCCCACTTCTAAGTCACCTAATGATATCTTGTATTTTATCAACCTGGATTATATTGTGGTTTAAAATATTGCAATACTCAAATGTTAAGGTAGGTCACCACCACCATTCCCAGCAGCAGTAATAGCATTACATAGCACCTTTCATCTTAGGCTCTCAAATCACTTGGTAAACATTAATTAAATCTCAAAACTTTCCTATCCTAGTATTACTGTGCCCATTTAAGAGATGGAAAATTGAGGCATATTCTTGTTTGAACCACAAACCAAAGCTTTCTCATTTAAGTCAGTAGACTTTCTTAGGTTAATAATGTGCTAGCAGAAACCTGGGGTTGAATTTAATGAATGAGAATTTCTATATGTGGTATTGAAAAGCCTGTGGGTTTATGGAACAATGTGAGGTGTGGGTGTATATATGGTGTGTGGGTAGCTGTGATTATGTGTATATAGTCTGTGGGAAAATCTAGTGCATATGAATGTGTCTGAATAATATAAAGTTGCATGCTCTGTAGACACTCATATTTTTTTCCCCTCATGACTTGTTTTTAAAATTTCTCAGCTGCATTGAACACTCCGGCATTCCCTTCACCATCCTTCATGCTCTTTTCTGGTAGAGCTCCCATATCTCCACAGTTTCTCTTACTCTGCCAATCCATGCTGAGTCCTGCCTTTCAGCACTGACTCTCACCCCATGTGCTCCCTCTGGTGCTCTGGTGCTGCTTACCCTGGTTTTATCGACTCTATATGCAGAGAATATCCAAATCTATTCTGATAGTTTGACTCTCTTCCTTAAGGATCACCACTGACCATAAACATTCCTTTGCTTAGATGTCCCACCATTACTTTAAACTCAGGATATCTGAAAATGCACTCAACTACTACTCATTCACCTTTTCTCCTTTGCAACCTAAACCTTATTCCTCTTACTCTTCTTAGTAGAGATTACCAACTATCTAGATGCCTAACAGGGAATCCAGGGTCATCATCCCTGCCCCTCACCATGGGCACTCAAACGTTCAGCTTGTTCTGCTCGCTAAGTAAGATTCTATTTCCAATTTCTTTAATCCCTTCATTCCTCTTAATAGTCCTGCCATATCCTTGGAGTAGGTCCCCATTGTCTGCTGCCTGTGATGACAAAGAACGTCAAATAAATTCTCTGGTCTGATGTCATAGTGACTTTCCTAAGACAATAACCTGATCACGTCTACCCTGCACGGAGCCTTCAACAGCCCTCCTCATTACTATTAGAGTCAAGCAAGTCCAGTCCTTGACTTATTTTCAAGGTCCTGCATGAGCTGACTCCTGCAGACCATATCAATGATCATGACAAAAGCCCGCCTTCTTCTTTCAGACAGCCTTCTGTGTGTTCTCCGAGCTCACTGCATGTTACCAAGCAGAATTATATTACCTTTGTCTGTTAGGTTTTCCCTCTAGATTTTAAGTTTTGGAAGGGCAGAAATAGTGCATATTTTTTGAGACACTGTATCCCAGTGTTGGCATTGTTCCTGACACATAATAGATGCTTTGTAAATATTTACTGAATAGTTAACTGAATCAGTGACCACACAGAGCTTGTAGAAGTAAATCAGTGAGGTCACTGTTTTAGGTAAAACCCACGAGAATAAGGAAAATGGGCCAGATCCATGTTGCTCTAAACAAACTATATTGCTCTAAATAATTCAGGAGCAGAAGGTCACTCAGTCTAAACAATGTATTCTAGTAGAAAATATTTATTATGTCCTTAAATTGCCTACTGCATGCCAGGTGTGACTGTAATGAGCTTGATTTCACATGTATCATTTATTAAAATAACCTCGGATTTGCAGTCTCATTTATCAGTACACACAGGTAAGAGAACTCCCTGTCCCAGTCCCATGTATCTCCCCACACAAGGTTAGACTGTGGGGACCCTGTACAGGTGCAAGACTGGAAATCCCTACCCACGCCAGCCAACCCCCCTTTTCTGAAGCTGGCAAATGCCTGGTCCTGGGATCTTTCTGAGAGTTGACAAGGACACTTTTGGGTCCGCAAGGTTACCGGAGATCAAATGTTGGAGAGGGACGAAGAATGAGGATTGACATGGGGGTTGGGATTCCAAATTCATGCCAATGTCGCTCACGGTCTTGACCGTGGTGGGAAGAGAAGGGCAAGGCAATTGGGGAAGGTGCAGAGATGGAAGTCAGCTGTGGATCTCCAAGGCTCTGAGGATTAACGTATATGTGGTCATCTAGGTTGTTACGAAGTATATTTGTTGAGGTAAGAAAATCTGCTTTACTTAATAGTTTGTCAATTTGCTTTACAGACTTTAACTGTTTAAACATCTGTTATGTGAGTTTCCAATTATACTCTTGCAAAAGTCCACGACTGTTAGGTGCTGGCCTGTTACTCAAAACAGTTCTTTTCTTTTTGAAAAAAAAATTTTTTTTATGGATTTCAAACAGAAATGGAGAGGGAGAGAAAGTTACATCAATGATGAGAGAGAATCATTTATCAGCTGCCTCCTGCACACCCCTAGAGGGGATAGAGCTCACAGCCCAGGCATGTGCCCTTGACTATAATCAAACCCGAGACCCTTCCATGTACAGGCCAACGCTCTATCCACTAAGCCAGACCAGCTAGGGCAGTAGTTATTTTCTATAAGATTTTTGTGTTTTGTAGGATAGTGTGAAATAATATTTATTGGTTCCTAAATTTCCCGATATCTGTCAGTAATATTTTATACCAAGACAAAGAGGAAAATATCGTTCAGTTAACCTCAACTTATAGCATGCATCATAAAATCAATATTGCATAGGTTTTATCTATTTATTTTTGACATACCAATAACAAAAGTGCTTCAGCAAAGCCCCTGATGCTAATTTTCATGGTAGGGAAGATAGTAAAGCATATTTGAATTATAACCTAATATTTGTTTGTTTTTGGTACCTCTCTTTTTTTATAGGATTGCCATGTCTCAGTAGCTTCTCGTTATTTCTAAACTCCCTTCTCAGGAAAAGGAAGCTAGAGTTACTATTTTTTATGATATAGTTTAATTTTTGTACAAGGCTGTTATAGATACTAGACAATGAACATTTTTAGAATTTACTGGGCACTTAGCAAGAACTTTGTAAATATTAACTCATGTAGACCTTATAATACTTTGCAATAGTGCTTGTCGTGCAGGTTGCTGCGGGTCCCGATGCCCTCATGCCTGTCTCGTGGGCTCGCCCCGGGAGTGCCTCCTTGACATACTTTGCAATGGATATTATCATTGTCCCCATTCTACAGATGAGGAAACATGGGCAAAAAAGGGCATAAGTAATTTGCCCCAATTCCCCACCATATGCCTAGTAAATAACCAAGTGAAGAGAAACTGAGGTAGTCTAACCTAGTAATGTGACCCCTGAGCACTACTCCATCACTGCCCATAAACTGTTTTTTTTTTCTTTTGGTTTTAATGAGAGTTTATTTCTTAAGGACATGGATCACAGATTTTTATTTAAAACTAAGAGCATAAAAATATACTTTTACTGATTAGCAGTCAGTAAAGGAGCAGTTACTGACTGACTTTCCAACTTAAAAGAGTTCCAGTTTTGCATTGCATAATTTAGACTTTTGAAAGCTTTTAATATATGTTGCCTAACTTTGTAAGAATATTCTAATTTACATATATATTTTAATCAAGAGATGTTGTGAACCATCAAGCCAGAGACAAGCTGGATTTTATCTCGGAATGGGGCCTCCAAATGTTGTGGAGGCATCAGTTGGGAGAATAAGACCACCGACTCCAATTAGGTCTTAAGCAGCAAGCGAGGATTTATTGAGCGTGGCCAGCTGGCTGCAGTGCCAGCCCCCACCGAAGTGAGGACTGACACTACAGCAGCAACCAGATGCAGAGGCAAGCTTTTATTCACAAAAACCGCAAAAAGGTGACGCACAAAGTTCCTTTCTCTATTTCTCAACACAAGATACAGACTCATAAGTTTTGGCTGGAGCATGACTATTCCCTTATCTCTAGCAGTTTCAGTAAGTCCTACTGAGCTGCAAAGGAGCTGGGGCAAGTTGACCTTTACAGAAAGAGGACATGCTACCATGTTGCTTTATTTTGGGGGAAAAACTAGCTGGGTTACATTTGAAAGAATTCTTGATAATAATGCACCCATACTCATGACTTTCCTTTCTTAATCTGCCATTATCAGAGAGACACAATGTTTTTAGATATTTTAAAATACCAGCTGTTGCCACCACAGGCTACTGAACTTATAGCTGCAATATAAATTAATAAACTAATGCCAATTCCCTTGATAAAGTGTGTCTACCTAGCTGAAGGAAACAAATTTAAATGCAACAAGTAATACCAAACATGACTTACTTCACAATGTGTGCACATTTCTCTTAGAAATTGGGGTAGCCCAAGTTTAACTTGAATAAGACCACTACATGTGCTGTGAAGGGAGTTGCACAATTTTCATTTTAGCAGCCTATGTAACAATAATTACTTCATATTCCCATAAAGATTTAAAATACATTTTAACAATATTTAGATATAATTAATTCTAAAAAATATTGTATAAGGACATGTAACAGTCATTCACTTACTTGATTATGTGAAAAACTCCATTTCACAATATGTGACCTTATTTTGTAAGCCAACAGCTAAAGAAAATATGGTATGGATTTCCAATGTAATATAAATAAAATGTCATGATCTGTAGAGGAAGAACTGTTCTGGAATGTTTCCATATTTTCTCTCAGTACAAACAGAGAAGAATATTATTTGGCCTAGATCAGTTCCTTTTATATAAATTAGACTGGAAAATTGCATTGGCTTTATTTAGAAATATCCACAGGAGAGGTACTCTGATTATTGAGGTCATTGCTGTGACTACAGTAGTGACTTAAAAACCAGTCTCACTGTTAGGAAATTTATTATGGAAAGTAATTAAACTTAGCCATATTTAGGAAAAATTATGTATAAAGGCTAAAAAAATCTTTGGAATTTCTAAAATCAATACCTAAAAGGTAAAAAGCAAAGTACATTTTCATCACAAATAATCTTTCATCATTATGAATATCAGAATTACATTACTTTCTTCATAAAATAGAACATCTGCTTTGGTAGGTACCAGGGAATCACAATGAACAAGAGGGAAAATGTCTGCCTTCATGGAGCTTACTTCTAGTGAAATCAATTAAAAGAATAGGTTGGTTCTCCACCATCACAGGTATTCCCAGCATGTGTACTTCCCTGTCCGGTTCACTGCAATGCTTTTCTTCCTTGTCTTCAGGATTCTATTTTGCAGCCACACCCTGGCTGAAGTCTAACATCCTCAGTGCAACCAAAGAGATCTGTCTAAAACCCAAAGCAGTTTCTCCCATGCTTAAAATCCTCGTGGCTTCTCATCATCTGGAGCCTATCTCACCATAGCAGCAAAGGAAATATGATGCCTTCCTACTGCTAACATCTCATTCACTAAGATTCAACCAATCGACTTCCTTTCTCTAATTCTTGCATTCCATGCTTACTATTTTTTATATATAATTTTTTTATTGTCTAAAGTTTTACATATGTCTCCTTTTCCCCCAGTTGATCCCCCCACACACACATACACACTTACTCTTATTTAAGGACTTTACATTAGCTCTTCCCTTTCATATTGCCAGGTCTGTACAAAATAAAACATAAAACATATTGAGTAGAAAAACATTTCCTACTAAAATGTTAGAGAAAAATAATAAAAAGAAGTGCAGTTGACCCTTGAATAACAAGGGATTAGGGGCACCGACCTCCACGGCAGTATAGTTTGACGTCCCTAAAACTTAATTAACTACTAATAGCCTACTGTGGATAGGAACCCTTATTGATAACATTGACAGATGATTAACATATATTTTGTATGTTACATGTATTATATGCTGTTCCTACAATAAAGTAAGCTAGAGAAAATAATGTTAAGAAAATCATAAGGAAGAGAAAATACACTTACGGTATTTATTGAAAAAAATCCATGTGTAAGTAGATCTGCACAGTTTGATCAAGGGTCAGCTGTAAATAGAAGTGTTGGTTAGGAGCCACTTGTCTCAGTGCCTCATTATGTGTACTCTTGGAACTTACATTCTAGGGAGAAGAGAAAGAAAATACATGTGCAATATATAGTATACAAAATGCTAGCAGTCTTACAGGAACAAAATGAATCAAGAAAGGAGGATTGGTTGGGAGTGTATCTTCAACTTTAAATAGCCACACAATAATTGCTCAATAAATATTACTGCTGTCATCGTTGTGGTTTTCTGTTGTTGTTACTGGATGTGTTACTGGGTGGAAAATGGAAAGATGTTACAGATTTATATTTCTTGTCTCTTAAGCAGTGAAGTCACTTTCTTAAGTATCTATACTAATAAAAGCTTAGGTGGCCCTCACAGGCAATGTTGTCACAAGATGGCCGCCACAAAGATGGCCATGTGCACAGCGGAGGCAGGTCCATCGGCTGCTCCTTGCAGTGAGGCCTGGGGGTCCTGTGGCTCTGCACAGCACAGAGGAGGTTGGTGCTGGTGTCTCTGCCACCTTGCACAGAGGAGGCGGGTCCTGGAGGAGGAGGCGGGACACAGTAGGGGAGGGCAGTTGTGGGCAATCAGACCAGCAGGGGAAGGCACTTGGGGATGATCAGGCCTGCAGGGGAGCAGTTAGGCATCAATCAGGTTGTCAGGGGAGTGGTTAGGGGGAGATCAGGCTGGCAGACAGAAGCAGTTAGGGGCAATCAGGCTGTCTAGCAATTAGGAGCCAGAAGTCCCAAAGTCTGAAAGGGATGTCCAACTGACAATTTAGGGATTGGGCCTAAACTGGAAGTTGGACATCCCCTGAGGAGTCCCAGATTGGAGAGGGTGCAGGCCAGGCTGAGAGACACCCCTCACCCCGTGCATGAATTTCATCCACTGGGCCTCTAGTTCTATATAATAAAAGCCTAACATGCAAATAGACCAAACAACAGAATGACCCAACCATTGGAATGACCAGTCGCTATGACTCACACTGACCACCAGGGGGCAGATGTTCAATGCAGGAGCTGTCCCCAACCCACAGGCCCCAGGCCAGTCAAGTGGGGGCCCCCCAATTAACCCACCAGTCACCATGCAGATCAGCCTTGATCACCATCCTGGCCTAGGAACCATACCTGTGCATGAATTTCATGCACCAGGCCTCCAGTTATAATACAAAGTTATAATGAAGTTGTGAATGAAAAGATACAAACTATCCTGGGGGGGGGGGTGGTCAGTCTCTCCCACACATTTCTCTATCACTTTAGGTCAATAATGTAAAAAAGTTGTCCAAGGTACTGAACATTTCACTCCATGTTTATCCACCATGGTCATATTTCTTATTCTTGTAATTTGTTTCCTGCTCAGAAATAATTGCAGATGTTGAATAGTGCCCATCAGTAGATGATTGGTTAAAAAATCAGTGGAACATTTACACAATGGAATACTATACAGCTGTAAAAAAAAAAGAAATCTTGCCTTGACTGGTTTGGCTCAGTGGATAGAGCGTCAGCCTGTGGCCTGGGGGGGGTCCCAGGTTTGATTCCAGTCAAGGGCATGTACCTTGGTTGTGGGCACATCCCTAGTGGGAGGTGTGCAGGAGGCAGCTGATCGATGTTTCTTTATCATCAATGTTTCTGGCTCTCTATACCTCTCCCTTCCTCTCTGTAAAAAAATCAATAAAAAAAAAATAAAAAAGAAGGCAATCTTGCATTTTCAACAGCATGATGGACCTGGAGATTACTATGGTAAGTGAATTAAGCCAAACAGAGGAAGACAAATATCATATGGTTTCAGTTATATGTGGAATCAAATGAGCAAAATAAACTGATGAACAAAATAGGACCAGAGGCATGGATACATAGAACAGACTGACAGAGGTCAGAGGGAAGGGGAATGGGGTGGACTGGATGAAAGAAGGTGAAGAGAATAGCCAAAGAACATATATGCATAGCCCATGGGTGTGGTGTTTCTCTCTCATTGATGTTTCTAACTTTCTATCCCTCTCCCTTCCTCTCTGTAAAAAAAATCAATAAAACATATTTTTTAAAAAATGAGTTTCAGTGTGAACCAGTTTATAAAATATAGAATAAATATGAAAATGATATAAATAATTTACAGAAGGATTAAACAGGAAATTCTTCTAAAACGTTTTCTTTCTAATCCTGAAAAAAATTTAACATAAAACTTATGATGCCTATCACTTTTCAAGAATATATGTTTCATAAATTATAATCTTATCTCAATTAAAAATTTTCAGAGGATTTCTGTTGACTATAGAATCCCTTTGTATTTACAAACATGAAGTCAGTAAACATGCAATTCTATCTAATCTAATAAAAGAGTAATATGCAAATTTACCATCACTCCAAGACACCTAAGCCACAGCCAACCAGCCAAACCACACCCACCAACCAATCAGAGCAGCTGTATGCAAATTAATCCAGCCAAGATGGCGACCGGCAACCATGGAGCTAGACCAAACAAGAGGCTTCTGTTGCACCAGTGATGGAGGAAACTACCTGCCTAGGCTGGCTGGGCCTCTGCCCAAGGCAACAATGTTTCAATTATAGAAGCCACGGAGCTGAAGCAAACAGGAGGTTTCATTGCCTGCCTAGGCCTCTGCTCAAGGCAACAAAGTTTCAATTATAGAAGATAAATAAACCTCAGAAACCTGATTCCAGCCAGCCTCGCTGGGATGTTGAGTCAATGGGAGCTGTGGTAAGCCTGATAACAGTCCTCAGCCCCTCACCCAGGCTAGCCAGGCACCCCAGTAGGGATCCGAACCCTGAAGGAACTGTAGGCAGCCTGAAAATGACCCTCAGCTCCTCACTCTGGCTGATCACACCTCCATGGGGTGAAGGTTCCCACTGGGGGGCTTGGCCAGCCTGTAAACAGCCATCAGCCCCTCACCCAGGCTGGCCAGGCATGCCAGCATATGAACATCTCCCGGAGGTCCCAGACTGCGAGAGGGCACAGGCCAGGCTGAGGGACCCCTCGAGTGTACAAATTTTTATGCACCAGTCCCCTAGTTTGTATTTGATATTACACAACATACATCCACTGTCACTTTTTTAATAAAAGAGTAATATGCAAATTGACCATCACTCCAAGATACCTAAGCCACAGCCAACCAGCCAAACCACACCCACCAACCAATCAGAGCAGCTGTATGCAAAAGTTATTAAAGTTATTTAATAACTAAATAACTTTAGTTATTAAAGATTTTAATTTTTCAAAATAATCTTCTCCCCCTCTGATCTTTGCATATCTTGACTCAAACAAACAAACACAAACATTTTCAATAATTTCATTTCTATTTGCCATCTGTGTCATAATAGTCACCTAATTCATTAAAGAAATGTTTATTGACTATGCATTTGCAATGTTTTTTATCTTCCACTAGAGGCCTGGTGCACAAAAATTTGTGCACTCAGGGGGTGGGGGTCCCTCAGCCCGGCCTGTGCCCTCTTGCAGTCTGGGGCACCTCGGGGGGATGTCCACCTGTTGGCATGCCTGGCCAGCCTGGGTGAGGGGTTGAGGGCCATTTTCAGGCTGCCCACAGCCCTTTCAGGGTTTGTGCACTGGGGGGTGGGAGGGCTGGTGAGTGCAGGCCTGGACGTTTCCCACTGGAGGGCCCACGATCACACACACACTGCTGAGGGGACACATCTGGTGCAGAGCTGGGTGGCTAGCCAGGGGCAGACGCTGGTGCAGGATCCCTCGGTGGGGCCCTGCTGCTGAACAAACACACCCAGGGTGGAGCCGGGCAGCGCACTGACTTTGGATTCTCCAAACTGTGCAGCAGACGTTCATGCATGCCCTGTGGAGGCCCTTAGGGGGCGAATGAAGGTAGCAGACCCTGGACAGGTGCTCCCTCAAACCCCCGAGGAGGCCCCCGGCGCGGAGCCAGGCAGCTGACCCAGAACGGCTACTCCTGCACACCCCGCAGAGGCCCCTGGGGGGTGGAGCCAGGCAGTGGACCCAGGACGGGCACTTCTGGATTCCCCAAGGAGGCCCCAGGCCAGACCACCCTTCCACTGAGCTGACACACCTGGCACAACTATGCTGGCCGTGGAGGCTCCCAATGCAGAGCCGCCCTGCCAGCCTCCATCTTGGCTGGGTTAATTTGCATACAGCCATTCTGGTTGGCTGGGAGGCATGGCTTGGCTGGTGGGCGTGGCTTAGGTGTCTCGGGTAATGGTCAATTTGCATATTACTATTTTGTTATATTAGATTTTTTTTAAACTGTTTTATTTCTAAGCTTCAGAATTATTTAATGGTGATGAAACATTCATTTGTCTTTTTATATAACTTGTCTAGAAATACTTCAAGAATTTAATGATTTTATCACTTAAATGTCTAAATAAAAATAAGAGATTTCTTGTGTTTTTATACCTTCTTTTTTTGTGAGTAATGAAACTCCTCTTTCCTGCTCTTACAATTTTCACTTTATGTTTATACAAATTTTAAAATGTGTGGCTCTGTTAAAAATATCACTAGAACAGATTTAAAGCAAGCAGTGCTAATTGAAATTATAGGAAACCCTGTTCACTTAATCTTGGACATACTTTCTGGTTTGTATAGTGATTGATATTTTCCTTCAGGGAATGTATTGTTTTTCCTCCCTTTCTGAAAATTTGCTTTCAAAGAAACTTTAAATTATTTGAATAGCTTTATTTTCAATTTATTTATTTATTTCAGACTAGTGGCCCAGTGCATAAAATTTGTGCACATTAAAAGGGGATTAATTAGAGGAAATATTTTAATATTGCTGTTTGCCCTTTCTCTATAATAGAAGTGTCAGAGATTAAAGAAAATTAGTAAAACGTATATGAAAATCTTCCTCCTGTCAGAGTCTGTGGTGCACCATGGAACCCAGAGTCAAGTCTTCAACCACCCATGTGCACCTTAAAATCGCTCGAGACCCAAACCTGGACGGCCTCCCTTCATTGGGCTAGATCCAGACGCGGCCGGTCCCACCCTGTCAAGCCCTGCCAGGCGGGGGGGGGGGGGTTCAGCCTCAGGTCCCCTGGGTGCCAGGGCAGGGGGGCACAGCCTGAGGTCCCCTGGCCTGGTGCTGGGGTGGGGCCATGGCCTGAGGTCCCCTGGCCCAGCACCAGAGTGGAGGGCACACCTTGAGGACCCTGATCAAGTCCCACTGGGTAGGGGACACAGCCTCAGGTCCCCTTGCCTGGGGCCAAGGCAGGGGGCATGGGCTGAGGTCCCCCAGGCTGGTACCAGGGAAGAGGGTGCAGCCTGAGTTTCTCTGGCCTGGTGCCAGGGTGGGGGGAGCAGCCTGAGGTCTCCTGTCAAGCCCTGCAGGTGGAAAGCATGACCTGAGGTCCCTTGTCAAGCCCCATGCAGGGGGTGGGTGGGCGTGCAGCCTCAGGTCCCTGCTGATTGCTCCTTAAGGCTCGTTATGGGAACTTAGCCTCAGCTGTGGGTGAAAATTGACCGGAGTGACGGTCAATTTACATATTCCCTCTTTATTATATAGGATTGCTGCTTTCACTACCTGTTGCCTCAAATACTCTTTTGGATGCCACATTTTAGAGTTCCAGATAGTTTGCTTACCAACAATAACAAAGAAGAGGGGTGTTTTAGAGTATAGTTTGCATTGAGAGGATATCCCTGGATCATTGCACACTAACTTAATATAAAAATTGTATTTGGAGTCATTTGATTTTCAGAAATAATAAGACTAAATGTTTTAGTTTCTAATATTAATTAGTTTTCAACCCAGACAGTCTGGATAACTATATATTTACTACCTTGTAAAGAACTATCATAACAAGCCCTTAAGCATTATTTGAAAATTAATAAACTAAAGTAGGAGGAAACCTTTTACTTTCCCATAGCAACATAAACTGGATTATATTATTTTATTGCAAAGTTTCACTTTTCAATTATAGGTTTGAAAAGAGTAAAAAACAATTATAAGTTTCTTAACACTGTAGATGACTAATGCAATGAGTCCACTTCACTGTATGCAAAAAGGTTCTGAGAATAAGCCTTAATTCAAAAGAAAATGTTTTTCTCTAATATATTAATAGGAAGCATACATATGAATTGGTTATTTTTCTAACTCTTAACCTTGTTTCTAGTTCATATTTTTTTTTCTAAAATTGAAACTTGAAAGAGAAAATTTTAATTGTTAAAAATGTACAAATATACAAGAAATCCAGCAGTCTCTGAACCTGAGCTAAACAAGAGTTGCTATAGATGATTATGTTAGATTTTTTTTTAAAAATGTGTATAAATTGGGCTAATTACTTAGAAAGGCATGTAGAAGACAAAAGTTACTCAACCTAATTCTTTCCATCACAGGGTGAGAGTGGAGAGCGGGTGTTCATACACCTTGGCTGAGAGAGGAATGCAAGCCCTTTACTGCCAGACCCAGCACTGAGCTGCTTCATGCAGAATGCCAACTTGCTTAGAAATCTGTCTGACCACCTGTGAATGCTGTGTGTGTGTATGTGTGTGTGTGTCTGAGAGTGTGTTTGAGTTTGAGTAGAGATCATGGATTAAACTCTACGGAGAATTGTTGAAAAGGGTGAGGTGCAGAAGAACTTGTTTTTCTTCCATTCCTGTCCCTTCGTCCCAACTTTAAGTGTACATATTTGTTCTGTAGGTCTTTCAGAAATAATGGTGCAGGGCAAAGGCTTTGCCACAGATGGCTAGGATTCAAATTTTGGCTTCAACATTTACCGGCTGTCTGATAATGATCAACTATCTTTACCTGTGACTCAGTTTCACCATCAACAAAATGATGATACTCTCCCAGGATTGTTGCAAACAGGATAGCAGGGTCTGTGGAAGTGATATTGATTTTATGGATGAAACTATCATTCTACTAGATTCTGTTTGTACTCTTTACAGTGTTTTTTTTTTAAATATTTAGTTTAGAAAGTTCATAAGCCATTTAGTAGTGGTAAAATGAAGAAAGGTGTAAGTTTAAAAAAGTGTTGATAAAAGCAGAGAGATGGAGGATATGAATTGTTGAGTAAAAAGCCATTAGATTTAGTACTTTGAATTTTCAAAGCACTATCCCTGAGTTGTCAAAGGTCAGTTGGGGAATGAGGTACCAGGTATGTGCTGACCTTCTAATAGGAAAAGTTGCTAAGGAAAAGGAAACAAATCTATCAATCAGTTGATCAATTAATTCAAAACATATTGCTTAGAATCATAAAAGAGTCAGTTTGATCCTCAGGGAGAATAAACTCAGCATTTCAGAATAATCAAGAATAATGTGTGCTATTGTTTAATTCCGATTTATCATCGACAGCATCAACGTAATATGTGCTCAATTAGTGTCTGTTAAGTGAATGGAAAGAGAGAGTATAGGAATGAATGAATATGCACATGTCAATCAGAACTGAGAAGAGAGGTAAAAACAAAAATACAACAAAACAGATGTCCAGAAGACTAGATTTGATCTGGTGTATTTTGTTTGGCCTTCCTAGTCTGTTAAACATAGAATTAGAAACAATTAAAAATTAGGGGAATTCACATTAAAATATCTATATTTCTGGCTCCTCTTTAAAAATTAGCAGGTGTGGCCTTTGCTCCTGCCTAGCTACAAATTCCTGGAGCTGGACAGTGGCTGCTCCTTTAAAAAGGGTGAAATGTGGAAAACACAACTGTGACCACTTAACTAAATTTACATCACCTGCCAGGTCTGTCGCAGACCCTGAATTTGCAAGTGTCTGGTTTACAGTGACAGAGCTTTTTTGATGCCGTTCAGTTGCCCTACAAGATTTTGTCAGAGCTTAAAACAAGTGTATGGAGCCCTAAAATGTTCGAGGGTTTGTTTTTCTTTAATGAAGAAGGAGGAACGTCGGATTAGTAACAATAGTTTCTTACCCTCATTGGCATTTTGGGTCAGAAGCTGCTTGTTGTGGAGGTTGTCTTGTGCACTGTAGGCGGTATAGCAGCATCCGTGGCCTCTACCCACAAGATACTCCCTCACCCAGTGTGACAACTAAAAATGTCTCTGAATGCAACCCAGGGATGGGGGACAAAAACTACCCCTACTTGACAATCACTAGTGAGGTGCCAGATTTATATTAGACAGATGTTAGGTAACTTGTAGATTATGAATTGGCTACAACCTCAGCACTATTTCTAGGTTCTAGATTTAGTTGCTGGAGACAGACCGCTGTATTATTCAAACTTAAACTACTTAAACTTCAGTAGGATGATAATGCTATGGTTTTCTTAAAATACTGATTTTTGATGGCACGTATAAGGTAAGGTGACCAGACGTCCCGCTTTTGGCGGGACAGTCCCGATTTTTAACAATTTGTCCCCGGGGCATTTTAAAAAAGTCCTGATTACTCTTTGTAATATTTTAAGTAATAATTAAAAAAGAAAAGAAAAGAAAAGAAAAAAAAGCCCGGGCAATGGTGTACTGCTTTAAATCTGGTCACCTTAGTATAAGGACAAGAAAGCATAGTTAACATAGTAATGTTATAAAATGCAACAGTTTGCACACAGAAATACCTGTACAGTATTCAGATGCTAGCACTTCATCCTGTTTCCTACTCACATCTTGTTCCTGATGAATTATTTTAAAAGTATGACTAAATTATTCATTACACAGGATCACCATTATTTATGCAACTGAGGTTTACCACTCACATTTCAATATGGATTTTTTTTTGACTAGAGGAATTCAATAAAGCATCTAAGAATAGAAATATATGCCTAGAATTAAGTAATGCATGTGGAGACACTATAATGATGGAGGAGTAGTACAAAGTGATTAAACCTTAAAATCTTAAGGGAATCATTAATAACAGTAAATTTGATAAAACATTATTTATAATATTTACATATTCAGTTAAATTCTATATACATATCTTGGTTAGAATAACTTAAAACATTCAGGCAGATTAAGCTACCAGATATAACATATTTCTCCCATAGGTTACGTGCCTCGTATATTTAATTTAAATAAAAATTAGGTAATACTAGGTAACGATAAAAGTACTAAAGCATAAAATTATATTGCTTAAATTTTATTTTCACAAGATAATAAACAATTAAAAATTGTTTAGTTTAGAAAGTTCACAAGCCATTTAGTAGTGATAAAATGAAGAAAGGCTTAAGTTTAAAAAGATGTTGATAAAAACATTAACGTCTGAGTAATTTTAATCTGTTTTTTTCCTTATACCTTCTTTCTACCAATACCTTTCTGCCAATGAAACTGTATTCCCTATTGCCTGTCCTCTAATGCCTTGTCCAATGTCAATTTAAATGACTAGTGATGACTTCAAGTACAGTAGAATTCTTCCTTAGGGAAGCTACTTCTTTGACTTATATTAAGTGCATTACTATTGTACCATTGGTATGTTAATTAGCTGCTTCACTCAGCATGGACTATTTTTATGTACATAACATACCCTTCTTCCATGTATTACCATGTGTGAAACAGTCCAATATGCAATTTAGGAGTTTTCTCAAATAGTAGGTTCTGGTGACTATATTAAAATATATGCTTTTTTTTTTTTTTTTTGCAGCTACATTTGTTTTAGCATTAAAAGTTGATTATAACTTTTACTATTTTGATACCTAGTTTTTCAAATAAAAAGGACCCAAACCCAATTTCTCTCTAAATGTTTTAACAATGACACCAGTTTTCTCTTCAGAAGTTTAGCCACACACTAATAATAATAATAAAAAAATGCTATGCTGTTTTTGTTTAAGAGTTGAAAAATAGAGTAATTAACATAAAATCACCAGAAGAAACAAAAATATTGAGGTCAGAAATGGTAAAAAGGCTGTTCTCGAAAGTAATTGTTTGTTGTTGTTGTTTTTACTAAGCCTATCAATAGGCAGATCTTGTGTCGAGGGAAAGTCTTTACTCTGAGGGCCAGTGGAAAAGATGTTTAATATTGAAAGCTGCTATCAACTCTGGTGAATAACCTGAACACATCTTCAGACCTTCACATATTCAAGTCAGTTCTTATAGTTCCCATACATATCAGAGGACTTTCTCATCCTGCTTTTGGAACAAACTTTCTTGTAGCCTTTCTGTTTGAAAGTGTTATCTCAACTGGAAATTAATTCTAAATCTCAGTGAGCACTGACTGCTATGGCAATAAATTTATGGAGATAACCAGATAGCCTCAAGATATTTGCCTACAAATATGAAATGGCTCAGCATATAAAATGCTGTTCACAAATACTTTGTATTTAGTTATAAATATTATATGTATTGATACAAGGTCATTCTAATGTGTTATAATATGGCTTATTAAAAAAAAAAAAACACAGAACATTGAAGAGGGAATTCACTGTCTTTGACTAATAAAAATTACTGTAAAAAATAACTACAGTTTATCTTTAAACTCAGGTAAGGTGACCAGATTTTAACATTGGTAAAGCGAGACACCATTGACTGCTTGGCCGCCGAAAACCGTATCTTCTCTTCCCGTTCTCCCGCCGTCCCCTAGCTTGTCATGCATTCTTTCCAAAAATCAGGACTTCTTTAAAACGCTACGGGATGCGGGACAAATTGTTAAAAATCGGGACTGTCCCGTCAAAAGCGGGACGTCTGGTCACCTTACTTTAAAGGAACTGGTTATCAAGTCTTAATGCCAGTTTAATTTCAAATTGTTGATGACGTATACATGCTTTTACGTGTTTAAAATTGTTTGTCCAATCTCCGTACCAGACTTTAGAAGGCTGAGTCATGTGATAAAAGTACTTTCTGCTTAGACCAGCTGTGAACATTAAGAGGAAGTTATGAAGGATACTGGAGCTGATAACAAAGACCAGCCAGAAACCAGGCTACTGAAGATGGATAGAGATGGAGTGGCAGACTATGTATTGAGTCTCAGAGAACTCAATCTGGACTATAATGAGAAGACTATAAAATCCTGGCCAGTGTGGCTCAGTTGATTGGGCATCATCACACACAGCAAAAGGTTGCTGGTTCAATTACAGTCAGGGCACATGCCTGGGTTGTGGGCTCAATTTCCAATAGGGGGCATGCAGGAGGCATTGAATGATGTTTTGCACTCATATTGATATCTCTCTCTTTCCCTTTCTCTTCCACTCTCTCTAAATATCAATTAAAAAGAAAAAAACAAATAAAAGAAGAAGACTATAAAAAGAATAATGGATTACCCTGGAGCATAGAACATGATGGCTATCTTTAAATTTGCTTCAGTAACTAATTTCAGATTAAACAATTGAGGACAAACCTTAATCATCCTTATACCTCAACTCCAACAACTTTAAATTTGACTTTGACTAAATAAATCAAGTAACCTTTATATTTTAGGGAAATAGCACAATACAAGTGCAATTTTTAGAAGAAAAGTTAGAGATCTGTCAGTCCACTTTCTTACAAACCAAGCCTAGGAAGGAAAACAGTGTGTGAACAAACGAACTCAAAAATAATTACACTGGATATTTTTATGCTACCACCAGGCCTTTTGTAAGGCTTTATAAACAGATCTTAATTTTGTTATACTGACCCCTAAAGGCACTTTCTATTGTAAAGTAGTCTATTAAGAATTGGTCTATATTTTGAAAAGCAATAATATTAAGTTCATTATGGCTTTTTGCAGTCCAGGAACTAATTTAGGTTGTGTAATCCTCTTAAGATTTTAATGGGTAAAAGCTATTTTAAGAATTTTTGCAAGCAAAACATAAAGGTAGGCTTAGAAGAGTACTTGTCTTTCAGATCCTTTAAAATATATATATAAGATATTTATGTTAAATTGATTCATGTTAAAAATGTAACACATCCAGTCAAAAAGCCTTAATAAGACAGACTTCTGTATAAGGTTGTATTATTGCCCAGTCTCAGCCCCAGAATCTTGAATTTACAAGCCTAGCATGGTCTACGTTGTAAGTATATAATAATATATTATTATTATTATTAAAACAAGTTATTTTCATTATAGAAAAATAAATACCAACATATAAGTAAAGCAGAAACATCAATATCTTATTATCCTCAAAATGGAATCCCACAGAATGCATATTTTGAAACACAGTTTTTAAAAATGACATATTCTGTCAAAAAAATTAACTAAAACATTTTAAAAGCAGACTAATGCTCCATTAGAGTTGGGTTTTTTTCCATATGGTTATTGTTTACCCATGTTCTTCTGTGACTTGTCAACCCGAAGCTTATATGTTACTTAGCTCATTTTTCCTTATTTGTTATGAATTAAAGACTATACAAACAACATATATTTACTAGAGGCCCAGTTCATGAAATTGTGAACGGGGAGGGGGTCCCCAGCCTGGCCTGTGCCCTCTCACAGTGCAGAAGCCCCATGACCAATAGCCCTCCCATCCGGGGCTTCTCCATGGTTTGCGCTGAAGAGGTAGGTCCCTCCGGAGCTGCAGGACCAGCCTCCAGCCAGGCGCAGCATACAGAGCCCGCCCACCCGCTGCACACACAGCCTCCTGGTGATGACTCATCACAGCGTGAGGGCCTAACGACCACATAGGCTTTTATTAACAGGATATACTTATATTTCTATATTCTTATATATTTAAGCCCCATGGAGGTAAAGAGTGCTGCCTCTTTTGTACTTCATTGTAACCCTAGTATAAAAATGGTTGGCCCAGCGTTTAAAATGTGTAAGTAAATCTGAAAACAGAAAATTCTATAAACAGAATAATGATAAAAATTTTTATAGATGTTTATAATTGAACATTTCTGTTTTATATTATTTTAAAATATTTAAAATATAAAATACAGTATATATTAATATTCTTATTTTATAATATTAACTGTTGCATTTCCATGGCCCTACAACCCTATTCAAGTCCTACTCATTACAAATCAGTCTATTTCAAATGTTTAGGTGTTTCTGTGGCACATTTGAGTTGGTCTATTAGAGCTAGTGGAATATTTTTGGATAGTAACTTTAACAGTAACAACCAAGTGTTAAAGGGAACGAACTTAATGCTTCGAAAGCAAAGATAAAGGGAACAAAAACTTTGATCATTATCTATTTAATACTAAGGACAGAAAGAATACTAGAAAATATTAGGAAAGAGTTGAATGACCAAATTTAAAATTAACATTATTTCTTTAATTACTAAAAACCCTAGTAGAGATAACAAAATATCTATATTTACTCAAATGAAAGATTTACAAAAATTCACAGTCAATATAGCATATATACACTTACAAAAATGGAAGGAATGCTGTATGAGTCAAAATCCAGTCTGGAAAACAGGAGGAATTTATTAGAGGGAATTGGTCACCCAGGTAAAGGAAGAGTGAGAAGCCAACATTGAGGCAGCTCAGCCATTGCCAAGTGCAGAAAGCCGGAGGAATCAGAGTCCAGGCCCATCCAATGGGAACTGACTCTACAGTAAAGAGATCCTGATGCTGCTGGAGATGCCACAGCAAGGAGAATGATGGGGAGAAATACCCTGGCTCTCCCTCATTTCTCCTTCCAATCTTATACTAGCATCTCCCGCTGGCTTAACTAGAAGTCATAGGTCAAATGAATATGACAAATATTCCCTTTAATATAGAGCAAAGCTGGAGATGGGAGGAAAGGGATCTGAGAGTAAATTGGCAACTGATGGGATGATCCTTAATTGTCAAGAGAGCAGATTTCAAAAGAAATCTGGAAAAGCATCCTTCTTTGGACATTAGTGAAAAAGAGATCCTTGTCCAGTATAAAGTCAGGAAAAGTGCTATTCAGGGGAGGTAAAGAGGCATGGAGGTGGGAACAAACAAGTTGAATGTAGGCTCTGACAAGTGGTTTAGCTTCAGGTGAGTAGAAATGCCATGTGATAGAGAACAGAAGAGAAGTTTAGTGGAAGCTGCAGAAGAGTAATAACAAAGATGATGCATAATTACTGTCTTTTTGTCACTTTGTTTTAATATTTACTTCTTACTATCTGATAACTATTGTTCAGAAAACAAAGTAAAAAATCATTCGGATAATTTATTCTCTGACCCAAAGTAACCTAAAATTAATATCATTTAAATTGAGCAATTTCTCAGCGCATATCATAGATTATATTATTATAATAAATATGTGTATCCAAATACATAATATTTTAATCTTCAAAATAGAAGGCAGTACTCCATGCTAAAGTGGGGCCATGTTAATAATGTTGATGACACTAGCCACCTGCAGTCTCATGGTTGTTGGGTGTTAACCCAGTGAGAACATAGTCTGTATATTAAAACTTTTCTCCACTACTTTTTCAAGCTGGAAATAAACTTTCCTGGGGCCAGTGTACCTGGGTTGGAAGCTGGGCTCCCTTGTGATCAGGGAATGGTCCTCAAATATTTTTAACCATGACTAAGAGCATCTACTATGATATGCTTGTCTTGATTCCTGGTTTTCATCCTAGTTTCCTAGTTGTTGTTTTTTTTGTTTGTTTGTTGTGGGGTTTTTGTTTTTATTTTTAACTAGAGTGCTGACTAGAATACATAAATATGAGATGCATAGTCCTTTTTTTCCTGGTCTTATGTCCCGCTACTTCACAACTCAAAATGTCTTCGCTGGCAGTGCTACACTCATTGAAGCTCTTTACAGGTAGTAGGCCTCGGTGATTTTACCTCCTTGTTCCACTCACATCACTCTCTTTTTCCTACAAGCATCTACAAATCATTTTTGGTAAATGGTAAACCTTTGATTCATATAACAGCCTGACTCTAGGACCAGAGATCCTAGTAATTAGCTATGAGTCTCCCGATAAATTATATCATTATAATATACATCTTTCAGTGACTCTTGTGATAGCAACTCATTCATTTAAAATATATTTATTGTATGTTATTTATATATTTATATACCTATACTAGGTTCTGGGACTTCAATGGTAAAATGAGATATGATCTCTATTCTCAGAAAACTTACAGTGTGGTGAAGAAAAAGGATGTATAAGTTAAAGTATGGTATCTGGTTCTCAATAAATACTTGGTGAATGAATTAGTAACTTCTGTGAGAGAGGTATACAAAAGGAGATCTAAAAGCAAAGGGAGAATATCTCAATAAGGCTTGAGTTAGTTGGTCATCAGAAATTTCCTCCTAGAAATTAGCTAGATGAATATAATAAGGGAAAGTGTATTTATGACAAGGCAGTAATAAATGAGAAGGTGCAGAAATCTTACATACTCCAAGAAAAAGAAATAATATGAGAAAACAGTGAAAACAAGTAGAGTGATGGTCTAAGAAGAGGCTAAAAACAAGTCTGGGGGTCTAAAAGTGAAGTGTTTGGGTGTTAAGCTATGAACTGTGAACTATAGCATGACAGTCTTGAGAGCCAGTTAACGTTGGAAAGTCAGCTAGTGATATCAAAATGGCATTTTATAAAGGTCACTCTGACAACAGTGAGGAGGGTAGTTTAAAAGGTTCAGACTACATAGAACAAGAAGCTATTGCAGCAAAGTGGAAGAAAAACAGAAGTGACTGTGGAAAAAGAAAGGAAAGAACAAAAATAGGCTTGGAGATATTAGGCAGGTCTACTCAATCAGACTCTCGGAGCTTATATATACATTATGCATTCATAACATTGCATTTACATAATTATTTAATATCCTTTCTATGCACTTTCTTCTGCCACAATACATAAAAAGTGCTTAATAGATGATTTTTGAGTAAATAAATACCTTGTGTCTGAAAGAGAAAGAACACAAAATGAATCTTGACATTTCTGGCCAGGACAGCATGGTGCCACACTCTGACATAGGCAGCAAAGGAAGAGGCAGTGATTTGGGTGGAAGGAAGAAAAGTTGAGTACAGTCAGTAGCATGAATTCCAAACATATGGAGATATTTACAAGGCAGTTTGATGTAGAATGGTGGGATTCTTTGATTCCCATATTTCTTGACTGGAAATTGAGATTCATTAGTGCATGCATGATAGTGAATTTTGCAAGTTTCTGTAGTTCTTTAGAGAGAGTGTACAAGATATTAAATCTAGATGGAGAAACAAGAGTACAGGAAAATGACAGAAGAGACAGAGAGAAAGATCCAGTGGAGAGGGTCACAGAAGTCCAGAGGAAAAGAATTTGAGGAAGAAATGAGTTCAACACTACCATTGCCACGGGAAGATGAAGTAGGATAAGCACAGCAAATGTTCACGGGGTCTGGTAACATTGAGAGCCATGTAGATACAAGTGAAAGTAAATTGAGTGAAGTGGTGGAACCAGATGCCAGATTAAAGTGGGGTGAGGAACAAGGATGCAAGGAAGTGGACATAACAATTATAGAGTCTCTTTCCAAGATGATTCATGATTTTCACCATTAAAGGGAACCATTACTAGAAGAAAATGTGTATCAAGGGTGACACTGTTTTATTTCTGAATGGACTTGAGCATCTCTAGAAGCTGTATGGTTGCAGGTAAAATTTAAAAAAAAAAAAAACAACAAAAGAAAAAAGAATAAAAGCAACTAAGCAACTGAAAATGTGGGCCATGAAGTTTAAAGTACATGGGAAAAGAGGTAAAATTCAGGTGGGAGATAGAAATTGTCCAGAAGGCAGTAAAAGAGACAGAAGTTGTAAAGAGTAAGAGACAAATGAAGTGCGATGTGAAAATTTCAGTGGTGAATCCAAGTAAGGTAATAAAAAGTGGGGATGTATTAATCAAATATATTTTTGGTATGTGTCAAGTTTGATGATAGGTGTGTTAAATAGCTAGATTATAATCTTGAAAATACATTTCTGAAATGCAGCAGAGAAGGAAAAAATGGGAAATATGAAGAGCAAAAAACCGAAACAGTTACACTCAACAATGTATATATTAAATTCTTTCTGGTCAACTGTGCAAAACATACTAACATTCTCAACAAAATGTGGAGGAGATGTCAAAAAATCAACAAGGATGGACAGAGGGCTACATGGCTACATGACAGAAACTTCATACATGTACTTCATGGGAAATTAAAGAGTAAATGATTTTAATGGCCCTGGAGATCAAGAAGGTAAACCCAAGTTTTGGTCCTGGGTTACAAGTATGTGGTAAAATGAGCTGCTGATACAGGACAGTGAAACAGGGGAGAGACTGATTCAAGGGATGTCAGATTTTTAATAAGAAGGCAAATAGGACACTGAGTGAAGAGAATGATTCTATACAGCAGTTTGTTAAAGAATGAAGTGGAAAGTGTTGGCAAATGATGTAGCAATGGGGAGACAATTAGGAGAGGGGTAGAACACAAAAATTGTGGAGATGAGAGGCTAATGGGCATCCCTAATTGGAGATGAGGTAGAGAGCTTGACAACAGATGGGAAGCATAGTGATATTATGTCAAGTGTTCAACCAGAAGTCTCTGAAAGAAATGATTTATATACATCACACACTCTCTCCCACCTTGAAGACCGATAATCAGGTGTATTCAGGACACTTTTTTTTTCTTCTGATTAAAGAAATTATGGTGCATTTCAATATCCTGCTCATTCTTCAAATGGTTCATCCTATTTTAGTTTACAGACACTTATAATATGGTAGCTAGGAATGAATCCAGTACTTAAAGTATATTTTAACAAACATACTGTAGGATAAAATTGAAAGGGAATAAGACCAACATTTACTGAACATCTACTATGTACCTAGCTTATTGTCAATGGGGAACATGCATAATCTCACTCAGTGTTCTATGGTTAAAACATAGGTTCTGATGTCTGAGTTGGAGTTCATGTTCTGTGGTACAGTAGCTGTGTGATCTTGAAAAAAATTAATTTGCTTTCTTGAGATTCTGAATGAGGATAATAATTTAGCAAGGTTACTATCAGGGTTAAAAACAATAAGACACATGCAGTACTTGTTGTTCGGCACATGGTAAACATATAATAAATGATAGTTATTATCATCATCTTCATTCTACAGATTAGAAACCTGACTCTGAGTTAAAGTTAGACAATCAAGATTAAAATCCAGATCATTAAATTCCAAAGTCTATTGTCTTAAACTAGAGGACTGGTGCACAAATTCGTGCACCAATGGGATCCCTCAGACTGGCCTGCTCCTTTCGCAATCCAGGACCCCTTGGGGGATGTCAGAGCTGTTTTCGGCCTGATCCCCACAGGCCCATCCCCCAACGGATGTTGTAGTGTGTGAAATGGCAGGCAGCTGGGGTGCCACTCCCACTCATCCAGGCCCCTCTGCGCCAGCCTCTGCTGCTCTGGAAGCGGGAGAAGCTTGTGCTGCTGCAGCTGTGCTGGTCAGCCATGAGCCCAGCATCTGGCACCCTTTGGTCAGCTGAGTGGTGCTCCCACTGTGGGAGTGCACTGACCACCAGGTGGCAGCTCCTGCATTGAGCATCTTACCCCTGGTCATCAGTGAATGTCATAGCTATCAGCTGGTTGTCTGCTTTGTTTTATTTTTAAGGCTCCTTTTAATGCTTTATTTTTAATGTTTCTCTTTCTAATAGTGCAACCCAAGATGATTGACTGTTGATTTACATAGAGTGTATTGTCAACCATGATCCCTGTGCTTTTTCTATATATTACTGTGATTATGATTTCCTTATCCTCCACTTGTGAGAGTTTGTCTTTGGACATAATGGAGGTAGCTGCATTATTTAGGTTTAATGATATGAACAACAGAAAAGGTTATGAGAAAAGGTAATGAGATTCTTCATTTTTTTAAAATAAAGAATACAAGAAATGTTATAAACATAAAATTATCAGTATGTAGAAAAAATGGAACTGTATATAGAAAAAATGGAAGAGAGTGAAAAAGTAAGATGGATACAGGCAGATAATTATTTATTTAAAGGATGTTAGTGCCATGGACAAAAATGGAGAAATTTGGGAAAAATAATGGGTGCCCATCAGTAGATGGGTGGATAAAAAAGCTAGATTACATTTACACAATGAAATGTTACTCAGCCATAAAAATAAAATAAGGAAATCTTACCTTTTGCAACAGCATAGACCTGGAGAGTATTATGCTCAGTGAGATAATCCAGGCAGACAAAGCAAATACCATATGGTTTCACTTATGTGGGGAACAAAATAAACAAACAAAACAAAAAGAGACTCATAGATACAGAGAACAGAATGACAGGGAAGTGGGGTTGGAAGCCTGGATAAAAAAGTTGAAGGGGTTAAGCAAACAAAACAAAACAAAACAAAAAACCCTTCCAGACAGATCATAGTATAATGGTTACCAAAGGGAAAGTGGGGATAAATGGTGACAAAAGGAGACTTGACCTTGTGCAGTGAACTCATGATACAATATATAGCTGATGCAGTATAGAATTGTACACTTGAAACCTATACAATTTTATTAATCAATGTCACCCCAATAAATTCAATAAATTTTAAAAAAATAAAAGAAAAAAATTTAGCTTACAAGACAAAATAGACTTCTATTGGGAGTTTTGTTGAAAGAATACTTTGATTGACTATCATCTATCTATCTACCTATCATCATCTATATTTATTTATTTACTAGAGGCCCAGTTCATAAAATTTGTGCACAGGGTGGGGGTTCCTCAGCCCAGCCTGCACCCTCTCCAATCCAGGACTCCTTGGGAGATGTCCAACTGCCTGGATCAGGCCTAAACTGTCAGTCAGACATCCCTCTCATAATCCCGGACTGCTGGCTCCTAAATGCTCACCTGCCTGCCTGTCTGATCGCCCCTAACCACCTCTGCCTCAGCCCCCACCACCATGGCTTGTCTGGAAGGAGGACCAGACAACCGGAAGATGTCCAGTTGACCCAGTCTAATTAGCATATTACCCTTTTATTAGTGTGGATTGTTGACAGTATTATGGATTTCTCCCATTTTCTTTACCCCCACTCTACTTTACCCCCACAACCCCTCATATCTTCACTGCTCTATGAGCCTTGTCCATGGCCTATGTATAAAAGTATATAAGTTCTTTGG
Organism: Murina feae; assembly: GCA_004026665.1. NCBI lineage: Eukaryota > Metazoa > Chordata > Mammalia > Chiroptera > Vespertilionidae > Murina > Murina feae. The sequence goes on from PVJC01010449.1 coordinate 37,976, forward strand.
TTTATTTCTCCTCATCCCCCACCTCCACATTGAGGCATGTCAGTCTGTTCCATGCCTCCATGCTTTGGCTCTTATTTTGTTGATCAATTCCTTTTGTTCATCAGATTCCACAAATAAGTGAGATCATGTCATATTTGTCTTTCTCTATTTGGCATATTTCTTTTTTTTAATATATTTTTTATTGATTTTTTACAGAGAAGAAGGGAGAGGGATAGAGAGTCAGAAACATCAATGAGAGAGAAACATCAATCGGCTGCCTTCTGCACTCCTCCCACTGGGGATGTGCCCACAACCAAGGTACATGCCCTTGACCAGAAATGAACCTGGGATCTTTCAGTCTGCAGGCTGACGCTCTATCCATTGAGCCAAACTGGTCAGGCTTGGCTTATTTCACTTAGCATAATATGCTCCAGGTTCATCCATTCTGTCCCGAAGGGTAAGAGATCCATTTTTTACAGCTGCGTAGTATTCCATTGTGTAAATGTACCACAGCTTTTAAAAAATATATTTTATTGATTTTTTACAGAGAGGAAGGAAGAGGGATAGAGAGTTAGAAACATCGATGAGAGAGAAACATCGGTCAGCTGTCTCCTGCACACCACCTATTGGGAATGTGCCCGCAACCAAGGTACATGCCCTTGACCGGAATCGAACCTGGGACCTTTCAGTCCACAGACCGATGCTGCATCCACTTAGCCAAACTGGTTAGGGCTGTACCACAGCTTTATCTGCATTAGATACTTCAAAAATCATTCTTCTTTTTTTTTTTTTTTGCCTATATCAAATGAATGAAGCTCAGAGCTAAAGCTTCAATTTTATTTAAGAATAAAAAATAGGCACATTTGCCCTAACCAGTTTGGCTCAGTGGATAGAATATCAACTTGTGGACTGAAGGGTCCAAGGCTGGATTACAGTTAAGGGCACATACTTTCGTTGGAGGCTCCTTCCCTGCCCCGAGCCTGGTCAGGGCTCATGCAAGAGACAACCAATCAATGTGTTTCTCTCACATCGACATTTCTCTCTGTCTTTGCCTCTCTCTTCCACTCTCCCTAAAAAAAAAAAAAAAAATCAATGGAAAAAATATCCTCAGGTGAGGATTAAAAAATAAAAGTTGGTACATTTAACTTGACACTGTGGGACCAAATAATTTTCTAACTCATTAGGAAACTATTCAGAAATATAACATGGATTGAGTCCAGAGGGAGAGTAATATCCAGAAATAATTTTGGTTTAATTGCCCTGTCATTTCTCATGAATCTGAGGAAAATAATATGTGTGTTTCCAAAGAGCTGATATTAAATAATAATAAAGTGCCTTGGTGGTCTACAGTGAATTTTCAATATCCTAAGGCACAGTGACTGGTCTAATGGGTTAACTTGGACTTCGTGATACAATCTTATCTGAAGGAGAATTTTGTTTCATTGGAATCTCAGTAAAAACTTGTGAGAATGAGCCCTAGCCAGTTTGGCTAGGTGGACAGAGCGTTAGCCTGGGGACCAAAAGGACTCTGGTTCCATTAATTGGTCAAGGGCACATATTTTTGTTGCAAGTTCCTCGCCATGCTGAGCCCTGTTCATGCAGGAGTCAATCAATCCATGTGTTTCTCTCACATGGATATTTCTCTCTGTCTTTCCCTCTCTCTACAAATTACTGGAAAAAAATCCTTGGGTGAGAATTAACAAAAAACAAACAAGCAAACAAAAAAACTTGTGAGAATTATTATCAGTGTTCTCTGAGGAATGATAATCCAGTAACATGAAAAGTAATGACCAATGGTTTCTTCATTGACCACTGTTAATCCATTAGCAACTTAATTCCTTTAAAATGTAACATTCAAAATACTTAAGGCTGTCATTTTTTTAAAAATCACTGCTCATCAGAGTCTATCAATCATTTCTTTAAAATTGTTAATCACAGCCAATTGAAGGCATTTTTAGAACTAATGGATAAAAATTTTCTGACCTCATATTTTTCATAACCTTAAAATCACATGCAAAAGAATATAAAAACTTAAACTCCGTTCTTTGTCATTAGTAACTTTAAACACTATTCAAAGTAAATTTTAGAACATAACATTGAATTTGTCTAATGGTTTGTATTTTAAGAAATCAAAAGGATTAGTACTAAAAAAAATGATAGAAATGAAAGAAGAAGAAAAAGTATTCTGCACTCCAACATCACTGAGGAAAATTCCTTTACCTCTTCTGAGAGCTCTGTTGTTTATTCTGTAAAACATAAATAACATCTTACCTGCCTAGTGAGGGTTCTGAGAAAATGATCTCATGAACTTTCCTCTCACTCTGAGATTTATTACTATAAACCTTTATTTAGTTGAAACGTGCACAAATAAACTAAAACAAAAACAAAATAAGGCCCAAAAGACTCAAACTACTTTGTTAGGCATATTTCCTCTGTGAAATAAGCTTTCTCCTTCTATTTAGTCTTAGCATATTTTCAAAGTCCTATTCCATGTCTTTTTAGTTACTAGGAGCGTTAAGTGCTGAGTCAGAGACAGTCCCCAGAATTCCTGGTTGAGTAACCACGGCCATTGTGAGTATCACAATAGCACCTTCATTTCCTAATTTCCCCCAATCTGTTTGCATCCTGCATAAAGACTCAGGATTACCAAGTTATGAGGAAAATACCAGAACATCAACATTTACATTTTTTCTTTTCCCACCACATAACACTGGGTTCTAACCCTTTGCCATGTTTCTCAAATACTATGCATGCTCTCATGTAATTTACACTAACTATTGAGATTAACTTGTTAAAATCTACTGCTGATTTATATCCTTCCAACTTTTCTTTTTTTAAAAAAAATATTTTATTGATTTTTTACAGAGAGAAAGGGAAAGAGATAGAGAGTTACAAACATCGATGAGAGAAAAACATCAATCAGCTGCCTCCTGCATGCCCCCTGCTGGGGATGTGCCCGCAACCAAGGCACATGCCCTTGACCAGAATCAAACCCGGGACCCTTCAATCCACAGGCTGACGCTCTATCCATTGAGCCAAACCAGCTAGGGCTATCCTTCCAACTTTTCAAACTATAACTTAATTCTCAAGTTCTATCTTCTTCACTTTTAAATATTCATATTATGTTTTTTCTTTATATTTTTATAACCTCTGTCTGCATCATTTTATTCATTAGAATGAAATTTCTACCCATTTGTTTCACATTCTGAATTAAGAAAACAGTTGTATTTGCATTCAGGAAATCCAAGGGTAATCAAACATTTTCCTTGGGAAATTTATAAGTGATTCAAGTTCCTGCCTGCATTAAAAGTTTATTCTGTAAGAAAAACTTAAAACATTTTTAATTGTTACTTGAGTGGTGGTATAGGTCAGAGAGTTAAGCAGTTATGTCCCTACAGTTCCTATTATCAATAGAACCATCTTTTTAAGGTCCCAGTCTGTGTCCCATTAAATATGTATTGCCCTTTTTCCCATCTCACACACACACACACACACACACACACACACACACACACACACAGTGAGAAGGGGTGCCTTTAGGGTTGGCCTAGCTCTGACAAACAAGTGAAAATAAATGAGCAAAGTTTCTAGAAACATTCAAAATGCAGGTCATCATTCTTTCTTCTTCCCAAGACATTCAAAAGTACAGGTTACTCCACACATCAATGGATAAATGCCCTATCACTCCAGGAGAGTTTAACTCTCTTAGACAAAAAGTCAGAGGATGCATAACCCATGGACACAGACAGTAGTGTGGTGAAGGCCTGGGTGGGGGCAGGTGTGAGCTAGAAGAGGTCGATGGGGGGAAAAGGAGCATACAATAAAGACTTCTTTAAAGTAGATTTTAAAAAAATGTCAAAGAGGTAAGAATTAAAGTAGGAAGTTAGGAATTAAAGTAGGAAATTAGGTTATTTGAGGATAATAAGTTAATTTGGTGAACTAGAGTTAAAAAATTGTTAAAGCCATTTGCAAAATATGTTAAACAAAAATATTGTTGATAAATTTGGAGGAAAATGTTAATATCAAAACAGTATAATGTTTTATTTTATCCAAATTATTCATATAATGCATATAAGATACAAAGATAAACTAACATTACTTCTTTGCTCTCTAGAAAATTGTTACGTTAAATATATGACACATAAATTTAATTTATCTAATTTGAAGCCATATTTTTATTATTGCAAATAATGGTATTAAAGATATAATTTTATTTGTATCATCTTGAAAATAATATAGGACAGTAACATTAAATAAGATTTGTGTATTTCATGTATGTTATTTGTAACAAAGATTATAGTTTATACCTCAACTTGTGCTGTGATTACTTTTAAAAATAATGTAACAAGACCCTGATTCTCTGGTGACTTCATATATCACTTCTGCCACTGAGACTCATAAAGACTGCAAAAGTAATGAAAGCCAGAAAGAAATATGATAAACTATGTGACATTTTTTATTTGCTTAGTCTTATTCTTATCCTTGGTATCTTGTCATACTTACATTTATAATATAATATATATAATTACACAGTATTTTTACTGCATCCCAAAATACTTCAGTTTTTAGTCATTTAAGTCTTGCTCATAACCTATGAGAAGAGAGGTGAGGCAGATTGAAGTGAAATGATTTAATCATAAAAGATCCATTTCTATATAATTTTTAAGTAAGAGACATAAAAGTGTATCAGTTAATGTTCATTTCAGATCCCAGAAACCATACCAGGTATTTCAACATAAAAAAAAATTAATGATACATGATTTTTGAACTGGAACATTCAGTGTTCCCGGGATTCTTTGTCCATCAGAGTCAAGGAATGTACCCGCGGACTGAAGATGGTATAGCAAAGGTGGAGATTTATTGAAGAACAGGTGCAGACTCCCACATGGGGAGGGGGAAAGAGTCCTGCTGACTTTCCATTTTCAAGGTTTATAAAGGTTCCAAGTCCCTGTGACCTGATATCCCTTCTGATTGGTCATTATTTCCTTTCGAATTGGTTACTATAATAACTCTAGAGGCTTTCCTCCCTCCTTACCCTAGTCCTTCTGGGCTTTCTTCCTCCTTTATTTTGTAAATATAGACCTTTTGGCTACTCCCAGTTCCCTTGCCTTATGTAAATGTTGCTGCTCCCTTGCATTATGGAAATGTACCTTCTCCCAGCTCTCTTGTCTTATGGAAATGTAACTTCCCCCAGTCTATAGCCCTGTGTTTTTTCCATTCCCAATTCTAAAAATTTCCTAAACCTGCCTAATTCCCCTAAAATTCCTATTTCATTAATATTAAATATAGTTAACTAGGTAATAAAGAACTGAAAGGCAAAAAAAGTGCAGTTAGTTATCACAGATGTAGTATCCACTAAAAGCAGCTCCCACCCCTAGGACTGGAGGAACCTAAGAAAGAGGTAAGTTATTTGAGGACAATAAGCTAATTCGATGAACTAGAGTTGAATTCACCAATTGAAACTTAAGACTTGGAGAAGGGGACCTGCAAAGCCATACCCAGTCCTTTGAAAAGGATGAAACACCAATCAGAAAGGATATATACATCCCTATGTTCATAGCAGCACAATTCACCATAGCTAAGATCTGGAAACAGTCTAAGTGCCCATCAGCAGATGAATGGATTAGAAAACTGTGGTATATCTACACAATGGAATACTATGCTGCTGTAAAAAAGAAGGAATTCTTACCATTTGCATCAGCATGGATGGAAATGGAGAGCATTATGCTAAGTGAAATAAGC
>PVJC01010450.1:0-43729 GCA_004026665.1 Murina feae
GGACGTCTTTGCCCTCCCCAAACATTGTTCCGTGTCTTTAGAGAGGAGCCCTCTGGGGTTGGGCCGGGGGTCGATGCCATGTGCTTGCACGGCGGTCTGGGGAAGAAGAACTGAGGTGCCGGTGGATGGCAGCGGTTCATCAGGCCTCATGCTGTGGCCCAGCTTTGCCAACAGTTGGAGAATTTTTACGACGCCACTGTGATAGTCAGAATAAGGGGAACTGTGTCGTTTTCAGCAGCCAGTGACCCGGGGCCCTTGTGCATGGGGAGTGTGTTGCTAATAATGAAACCCGTTTCTCTTCCTAACAGATCTCATCAACTTGTTTTCTTCAAACCAATGAACTCTGTTTCAGTAAGAAGTTTGCTCACAATTTCTTTAACGAGAAATGGATAATCCTTCCTTGAATAAAAGTCCCCATCCTAGACTCACTCCAGCCGATATGTATGCGCTCATCCTGTTCTGTGAGGAAGTCTCTACTTGAGAGGCACTGGGACTTAGTTCTGGATTTTTTTTTCCAAGGAAAAGTGTCCAAAAACAATTCGCTTAGACTAATAATAGCACCTGGACCCTCAGAGCTCAGGGAGCTGGGATGGCCTGGAATAGGGCTGTGATCCATGTAGAAGGTACCGAGGCCCGATAATCAGGGAGACTTTCGTGTTTTCTCCTAACGGACATAGTACACAGGAAAGTCAACGCTAATCCAGGTTGCACAAATCATAACCCAACACAGTGTGACTTCAGAATGACAGAGCGCCTTCATCGGGCCTCTTGGTCCTTACAAGCTTTCAGCGAGACAATCTCCTCTTATTGCACAAGGTGAGGACCGGGCCTCGTGTGACGCAGTTGCCACATGCCCATAGCCAACTCCCCTTACACGTTATTCCTTCACTGAGGACAACACAGTGCCCGCACGGTGAGGGGTTTGGGTTGTAACACCGAGGAAAGTGGGGTCCTTCCTCACCCATGTGTGCCCTGTGTGTGTGTGCACACAGTCTCCGTCAAATGCCTGGCACCGGCTGGAATGGGCTGGTCAGCAGTATTTCTGCCAGCAGACAGGATGCCTGCAGCCGGGATGGCTCCAGTTCAGCCCCCTCCGCCCCGCTTCCCTGGGCCTGGGCAGATCACAAGCCCCGACAGAAAGACTGCTGAGTCACCACGTCCACGCTGCTCTGCCAGATCCACACAGGTGGCGGCCACGCTGAGAAGCAGCTGGAATAAGCAGCTGCGGGTACAGTTCATGCAACACGCATCGTGCCAGGTTGCGTCTCTGCCCAGCTCCTCCCTTGGAAAAACCAAGAGGAACTCCGCGTTAACTGAGAGAGAGCCATGCCCTGAGGGGTCACCCTAGTTAACTGAGGGGTCGCAGGTGACCATAGCGAGATGTCAGTAAGAAATTGCTCTGCAATATCTCAAATGGAATCCGGTGACACGAACTATATTCACTCTCTTGTCCCCTAAATCCCACTGAAATGTCGTCAGAACGCTAATATGTCAAACTTTCAAATTGTGGCCACAGGCCAAGGTGAGTGGTCCAATGAGCGAGCTATCCCAGCAGGCTTGTAAACGAGCCAAGGATGGCAAGCTCTGTCCAGCTCCACTCCACCGCCCTCTTCTCCCCGCACTGCTTCCTCTGGTAGATTCTGGAACAGGCTTTGTCACCATATCTTTCCTGAGCTATACAGTCAGGGGCGGTTCCTCCCTGCTCCTTGGTGCTCTGGCTCATTTTGCATCAGAGAATCGTCTAGACCCGGTGATCGCCATCCCTTTTGAGGAAGTTGCCACTCCTTCACGGACACGGGCAGACAAGACAGGCGATTCCTCGCTCTGCTGGACCCATTTGTCCCCCTGCCCCCACCATCACCCTACGCAGCTGCACCAGCCTTTGCTAAATTGCCAAGGTAACAAGAACAGGATGGAAAAAACTCATTCAGTTCAAGAGCAGAGTCTGGGGCGAAGCACCCGACAAGTGTAAGCCCTGCAGCGGTCCCTACGTGACCCGCCCCACCCCTCATTCTGCTGCCCCGCCTGCACGTCTCCTGTGTCGTCTCTGCCCTGTACACAGAATCTGGGCCACGCACCTCTCCATCACTAGGAAACCCCACTCAGCGCCCCCCATCGCATGGTTGCCCTCCCTCACTGCTCGTTACCCCAAGTCATTCCAGGTAGACTAAATGCTCAGGGGCTCCAGCTGGACAGCCCACGGGGGCATGTGGAATTCCCATCATGCAAAGCAGTCCCCATGGGCGTGAACATCACATCCAGGTCCCTTCAGAGAACGCCTCATCCCTGTGAGAAATCCAGAGGGTACTGCTGGCTCAGACCCACACATCACTGAAGGACCTGCATGCGCTCTCAGAGATGCATAGCAGAGCTCACCCATGAATCACAGAGCAGTGGCCACAGCAATGTTTTCGTTGGGCCCTCACTTAAAAGTAAAAGAACCAGTTTGGGGGAGACTGAGCAATGCCCGCCCCAGATGTGCGTGTCCTAATCCCCAGAACCTGTGACTAGGTGACCTCCCAAGGCCAACGGGACTTTGCAGGTGTGATGAAGTAAGGATCTTGGCATGAGGGCACCTTGAATTACTCAGGAGGGGGCTGACAGGATCACAATGTTTCTTACAAGGAAAGAGGGGGAGTTAGAGTCAGAAAGGATGTGTGATGAAGGAAGGAGAAGGTGAGACAGAGAGATCAGAAGTCGCTGCTGTTGGCTTTGAAGATGGAGGAAGAGGCTGCAAGCCCACGAATGCAGGCAGCCCCCAGAAACCAGAGAAGGAGAAGAAATGGCTTCTCCTCTAACACCGCTGGAGGGCGCACAGCCGGCCACACCCTGGTTTGGACCCAGTGGAACCACCTCAAACATCTGCCTCCAGAGATGTGCGATCACACATTTACACTGGTGAAGCCACGAGGTGTGTTACAGCGGAAACTAATAGTTTCCAACATTTAGAAAAACAGAAGGCCTGACATTTAACAAATGCCCGTCCTCTTGGAAAAGGAGGACGTCTGCCCGAGGCTGGCCCAGTCTCCATGGCAGAAAGCAGCTGAGTGGCAGCCGCATCTTGTAGGAAAGCGGAGTCTCTCCAGGTCTCCGCCTTCGGGGAACCCAGGGAAGGGACGGGTGGTGGAGAACTGGAGACCCCCTCCTCCCTCACTCCCTCCCCATTTCCGTTCCCCAACGTGGGGCTCCGAGTAGGTGTCGCTCACTATCATCACTCGGCTGCTGATCTCACTGGCCTTCACTCAACGCTCAGTCCTCACAGGCGGTCACCCCCATCTTCCCTTCCTTTTTATGACATGAACAACTGCCTAATGGACAGCCAGGCAGAGTTTTTTTAAAAAATCTGCTGATGAAAGGCTAGAACTGTTACCTTCATCTCTGCAACGCACTGGCCAGAGAACCAAAGAACCAAAGAAAGGAGGTAGGTGTGTCCCAGGCAGAGAGGACCTCATGGTGTCACCACAAGGCACCACGGCCTCTTGGTCTTGGGTTCAGAGAGGTTTATTTCCACAGTTTATTTGTAGTTCGCTCTCTCTCTCTCTCTCTCTCTCTCTCTCTCTCTCTCTCACACACACACACACACACACACACACACACACACACACACACACAGTATGATCATTTGAAAGCCCTGGCTTTTTGTGGCTTGAGAGAAGAGGAGCCTAACTCAGATTTCAGCAATATTTGGCCCGGGATGGATCTGTGGGTCGTTTGCTTCCTGCGGGAAGAAGAGCTTTGGCCCAGGCACCACTCTTAAAGGTCGTGTAAACAGAAATGCATGCGCTGAGTGCGCACACGAGGCGCCCACAGGAATGGCAGGCCCTCTGCCACCTCAGCGACTTGACCAGATGCTGTTTCCACTGCATCGTGTGAGTCTTTAGCCAAACCAGGTGCGGCCACGATGGGTGTAAACGTCTCAAGTTATACGGAGGGCGGCTTGGCAAAAGCGCGGCCAGTACTTCATGTTTCCAGCGAGACCGAATAGCAAAGACACCACCATATGCATCTCTGCCTCCTACGCTGGAACCACCTCCTCTGATGGAAATGCCAGCTCAGAGCGCACAGAGCCCTCCCTGCTGACAGGCGCCATGCCTTTGTGTCCGTCACACCTCGGGTGGCCCGGCCCTGCAGGCCAGCCTCTGTGCGCTGGCCGGGCTGTCCTCAGGGTGGGTAAAGTGTACAATGAAATGGCTTTTAGTCTATCTACAGAATTGCGCAACCATCATTACAATTCAACTTTAGAACATTTCTGATCTAGGCTTTTTCCGTAGTAAATTAGCTAATTTTTTAAAAGTTATTGTCCTCTATTTGCTTCCTGCAGTCCCTGTAGACTCTGTTGGATAATGGAGGGAACCACTTCATTAACAAAACTGCCAGTGTTTTCAAAGTTGGGAAGGTGTAGAAATTTTTTAAAAAATTGTTTTTTAATCCTCACCTGAGGATATTTTTTCATTGATTTTTAGAGAGAGTAGAAGGGAGGGAGGAAAGAGAGAAGGGGTGGGGGGGGGCGGAGAGAGAGGGGGAGAGAGAGAGAGAGAGAGAGAGAGAGAGAGAGAGAGAGAGACATTGATGAGACACATCGATTGGTTGCCTCCTGCACATGCCCTGACCCAGGCTGGGACTGAACCTACCACTGAGGTACATGCCCTTGAATGGGAATCGAACCAGTGACCCTTCAGTCCGCAGCCAATGGTCTAACCACTGAGCAACTGGCCAGGTGACACTTTCATGAATGTGCGGACAACACTGGATGAGCTGTCTTCCTGGCTGTCTCATAGTGGGTTAAGGTGGATTAAGCTGATAGACAGGAAGCAGCCATGGCCTAATTATTGCTTTTTTCAGCAGTTGTGTTGTCGGTTGGACTCATGCCCTTAGACTCGTGACCTGGACTCATGACCTGGACTTGTGCCCTAATCCAAACATGCACCGTGTTTCCAAGGGCTGGTCCAGGGGAGAGCACAGCCCTACCTCCCAGCTGGTGCAGAGGCCAGGACGGGCCTCATGAATCTGTGGACAGTGCTGAGACCCAACGGACGCTCAGGACAGAGGGATAAATCCCTGGACAGTGTTGAGACCCAACGGACGCTCAGGACAGAGGGATAAATCCCTGGACAGTGCTGAGACCCAACAGACGCTCAGGACAGAGGCCTCTGGGGTGCATTCTGCAGCAGGAAACAGCAGCGCACCGTGTGTCCCTCCCCTGGCTGAGCAGGTGACTGAACCCAGCAGAGTGATGGCTTGAGGGGGTCTGTTGCTTGTGGGCCTGACGGGGCCCAGGACGCAGTTCCTGGGCAGGAAATTCACCCTCAAGGTGGCATGGTCCAAGGGTGCTGAGGCTGAGGTGGACGAGGTGAAAGTGAAATCAGATGGCAAAGGAGGGAACACAGGAACCGCCCCCGAACCTGCCTACATCCTGCGGGGCTCTGTTCCAAGCACCCTCGGCGCACATCAGTCCACGGCGAGACCCTGGGCTCCTGCATGCAGGTTAGGAGCTCGTGGCACTGAGTGCGCGGAAAGCTGCCCGTCGGTTCAGGGGAGCAGAACCCGCCGCTGTGCCCCGGGCCCGGCAGCAGCTGCTCGGGCTCCTCGCCGTGGCCGTGGCTGCGGGCCTGCACGCGCCCTCCAGGGAAGAGCATTCCCCAGCTCAGCTCACTGCTCGGCTCTCCTGGGCGCTGACTGAGCAACGCAATTTCTAGGAACGTTCCCGCGTGGCAAGGACTTCTGGCACCGAAGCAGGCACTTACCAAAGACTCGGTCTCCACGCCTGTCTGGCTCACGCCTGCCCGTCCTCCCAGACGGGGCTCGGAACATTCAAGAAACAAGCAGGACCTGTGTCCCTAAAGCCTGACACCTACACCAGCACTGAGTGACTCCAAGAAACACTGGGACTCACAGAAAGGAAAACTAAAAATTACCAAGAATCCACTTTCCCACGAGGCACTTTCTCTGCAAGGACAATCAAAGCCTGAACAGGCTTGTGAGACGTTGAAAAGGTGACCCTAACGCTCGTCTAGGAAAATGAGAATGCTAGAAGAATCAGGAGAAACCTGGAAAAGAACGAGGAACCGGTCCTCATATGTCACCCAGCTAGAATGGCTACCGACTTATACATGTCTAGACTTACTGAGTCTAACAGAATCGTCTAGAAATAATCTCACGTGACATGTGAATCTGAGACCCAATAACAGCTACTATTTAGTGAGCACTTACTATGTGCCATGGACTCCACTAAGGCCTTTACAAACTAACGCATGCAGCCCTGACAACCCCAACAGACAGACGCTGTATGGTCCCCATTTATGTAGGAGGAACCAGGCGCACCAGAAAGCAAACAGTGGAGCCAGAATTTGGACCCGGGCAACCTAACTCCAAGACCCACTCCCTCAGACACTGTAGTCCCATTTAGCGCTTATCACGAAGGGGGAGAGGTCACGCAGCCTGGGCGACTAACAGAAACTCTACCTCACATCTTCTACCACAGCTGATTCCAGATGGCTTATCAACATGTAAATATGAAAACAAAACTCTAAAAGTAATAGAGGAGAATATGGGCATGGGGTGTTGTTGTTTTAAATGCGGACAGGCCTTTTGACAGCCCCCACAAAAGTCAAAATCAGAATAGGAAAGACTGGTAAACCTGACTCAGATATTTCCAAGACATAATTAAAATCAAACGGAGTAAGAGGCCTGTCATAGAATGTGTGACAGGCAGACACAAACACCTCTGGTTCACAAAGATCTTTCACAAATCAACCAGATGGTGATGACAATGCCAATAAAAAACATAGATGTTATCTTAAAAAAACCAAACAAGTAAAATAGGTTAAACAACATAAAATGTTTAAACTTAGCAATGATTCATGAAATGCACACTAGAATAAAAGACCACTTTTCACTTATCAGATTGGCAAAGACGTACGAGATGAAATTCAATGTTGACAAAGGCGAAGGGAAACATGGAATTTGTATTGGTAAACCTTTCCGGCGAGCAGTTTGGTGTTTGTGAATCAAAATTTCAAATGTGTATAACGCGATCTAGCGATTCTCCCAGAGAATTCTTTGTGGAAATAACTGCCCAAGTATGCAGAGATATGGATCCCGGGCAATGACATTAAATATGGCATTATTCAACACAGAAAAAAGAAAAAGGAAACAATTCAATTGTACTATAATAAAGGACTAGCTCAGCAAATTGGGGCACAGAATGGAATGGAATGCTATGTACTAGTAGCCGTGAAGAAGTGACGCAATTCTAAGTTCATTGATCTGGAAAGATGGCCAGGATATGTCATTGGATGGAAAACAAATGAAGAGACTAACACATGGAACATGGCCACATTTATATAGTAAAGTTATGTCCACACAAACACCGTAAATACCGCTAATCAAGGGGACAGCAGGGTCCCAGCTGAAACATCGCCCAGTGTACACCTCAACCACAGCACGTCCACATGACAATGCGAAGACATTTATCCCCGGCTCCTGAACAACCCCGATATCTATTTTTTTCTTCCATTCACCAGACTCAGAGACCAGCACATAGCAAGCACCCAGTGACTCAACCTACGTGGGAAGTCAACCAAACGTCCTGCAAAAGGATGTGTTGAGCTTTATGAGATAAAGATAATTTCTTTTTCTTTCTTTCTTTCTTTTTTTTTTTTTTTTTAGTGTGCAAATCCTGAATCTACCAGTGGACCATCCTTCCCATTATGGATGTTCCTAATTTGGGGGAGTTAATCTCTTTTTAAAAATATATACTTTTTTAAATTGATTTTAGAGAGGAAGGGAGATGGAGAGACAGAAACATCAATGATGAGAATCATTGATTGGCTGCCTCCTGCACGCCCCACTCTGGGGATCAAGCTCACAACCTAAGCATGTGCCCTGACTGGGAATCAAACCATGACCTCCTGGTTCACGGGTCAGTGCTCAACCACTGAGCCAAGATGGTCGGGCAAAAATAGTTCTTTTCAATGGTGTGAATGGGAGAAATTGTGGAGAAATGCGAAGGAATGGCCTCCCTTTTTAATGGACCTATTTACCTTCAAGCAAGACACAGGGACTCAATAAATTCACTAACACCCACTCAGAACCCTCTGCTGAGGACCACTGGGTACATCTAGACAATCAATGAGTGGCACGATTCGTTACGGAAGCATGTCTACTGTCCGGAACGCTCACTCTCTGCACCTGCAACCTGGAATGAGACTAATTCGCCAAGCAGCCAGCACCTGCCACCGATGACTGGCGAGGAGGACTAGCTCGCAGTGGGTGCCCCGGTTCCACAGTCTCCTGGAGCTCAGTCTCTACTTTGACATCAAAAAAACAAAGTTTTGGCACTGTGTGCCCCAAAATGTTTCACGACGGGCTCCTTTAGCAGTTTGCCGAGTTCGCCATGTGAGTTTTTCCTTTAGCCAGGTTACCCGTTGTATTCTGATTCTGGGGTTAGTACGTTGGAACGATAGTAGTTTCAGGTGAAAAGCGGTCCCTAATTAGTAGCTATTATCAGATATTCACATGAACTATAAAATACAGGAAAAGGGGATAACGTATCAGATACCCCGAAAGTAAAAAGGAGTCCTAATGGAAAAACTGAAAGGCCGAAACTTCATACCCAAATTGTTCATGGACAGTGATGGTTGTGTGGCGTTGGGGGCGCTATTGCTACACATAGAATTTCAAACATAAAATGGCAGCGAGTGGAAAGCCGCTGTTCTACCTTCGTGGCACCAGCTGGAGGTCATCCCTGCACAGGAGCCTCGGTTCTCTGGGCGGCACCTCGCTCGGAGGCTCCTCGCTCTGCCTCGGGGCCCTGACGCCACACTCGCCTCCGCCGGCGGAAGCGCCTGCTCTGCGCAATCACGTGGAGGCGGCGACTCTTGTTCTGTAAATATTGACCGTGAGAGGTCAGGCAACATCTTCCGGAGGGTTTGCTTCATCTTTTGGAAACTAAGCTTGGAATTTCTACAACGTGTTGCATTAAGCACGTGTCATTGTTTTGAAGGTAACAGAAAGCTGTTTCTCGGCATTCACTTAAAACCAGCAGGCCCAAAGCTCTCAGGAAGGCAGCACCATGGAGGAAATACCGCCAGGAAGACAGAGGGAACATTAAAGAAAGGATGATTAGGAACGGGAGGAGCACAAAGCAAGTACCAGGCGCACGTAACCTACTAGCTACTGTCAGCACAACAGCCTCCGATGAAAAGAATGTGACCTGATTTAGAACACAACGTGGCATCTATTTCCAGGATCAACATTGCAATGAACTTAGAGTTCCGAGATCACACAGTCCTTTCCTTCCACTTCACACGAATATACTTTTCACTCTCAGATGAAGGCCACTTATGGAGTCCAGTCAATAGCCACGAACATGGTAAAGTACCTGGCAGGAAACACGGAGGAGGCAGGGTTCACCCGACATGGAAACCCGGCTTTGCTGGAGCCCGCGCCCTCCTGGAGCCTGGCCCTCTGCGGGCTGACGCGCTGTGCCCGCGGGGCCTGTGGGAAGGAGCAGCTGTTTTCCATGCCACCCTCTGCCCGCCGCCCTCACCGGCTCTCCGGCGCCTGCCAGCCCAGGCTTTTCCGGGAAAGGCCACGCACACCTCACACCTGTGCTCAGCCCTCGGGGCCGGGGCCTGTCGGTAAACACGTTCCGCTTGGCTTCCTTTAAGCCAGGCGTGCCTCTCTGACCTGGAAACGGTTCTTCCTTCGCCTGTTCTCAAAGGAGCAAGCCGAGGGCTGGTGCTCTCTTCCTGTGGTTTCAGCGGCGCTGGAAGAGGATGGATGGATACACACATGTGCTCCAGTGACTGCCTGTGGCCAACGACCTGCGTATTTCCTCTCTCTCCCTCCTCCACCACCCGCCCCTCTCTGTTTCTCTCTCCTTCTTTCTAGACGGACCTACAAGTCCAGGAAACAATATCAGAATTGAAAGCAGGGCTGAGAACTGGCCTGTTTCTCTTCAGGGAGGTTCTGTGTGACGTCCACAATGGAAACCTCGGCTCTTTGTTCCCAAACACCTGAAACTAAACTTAACTCCGTTTCTTTTTCTTCTAGACGTTCTGTGTTGACTTCCACCATCAAAGTGACTATGTCACGTTTGAAAAACAATCAACAGGTGACATTAATTGGTAACAACTTATCCTGAAAGAAATCATATCCTCAATTTTTCCTCATATGAATTTAAGAGAACTATGCATGGTAGGTACTGGGCTAAGAATGCCAGTCTCCTATGAGACAGGTATTCCCACTCCCATTGCACAAACAAAGAAGTTTAGGAAAACTAAACAATTTCCCCAAGAACACAGAAGCTAGTAATTGGCAAGACGAACACTCAGGCCCAGGTCCCTCCGCTGCCCCTCACCATTTCCCTGTTCAGCCTCATAAGGAACTAGAAAAGCCCCTGGTATTGTAAGCTCTGCGCAAGGACCTGCCGAGATATTTAAAACTTGTGCCATCTATCAATATTGGGGGGGACTTCAGCTCCTTGGAAACACATTTAGAAACTCTCCTGCGTAATGAATCTGTTAATTGAGTTATCCTCATTTCATGGGGTAAGTTGAAGTGCTTGCCATGAACCAGTGGACCCCTTACGGATATTAGGGTTGTTCTGAACCTGCCTGTTAGAAAGAGGTCCTGCTAGGGTTGTGTGGTCTGGAGGACAGAAGACAGCCTTTGGGGAGAGGCAGGAATGGGTTTGGAATCTGCCACTTCCAGCTTTGTAAGCTCAGGGCACCTGTTCTAGGACTCCTCGCCTATGACGTGCATATAATGTATTTCTGTTATGGTGAGGATTAAGTGAAGGAAGTGCTGAGAAGTGAAAGATGTTTAAATGTTCGTTCCATTCCATGTCATATCTTTTACTTAAATACTTTGGAACAACTAGATAAGATGATCGGTATCTAAATGGTCAATACATTGCACTAAATAAAAGTCACATAAATCCATCATTGACCCACCCTTCTTTTTCAAATAGACATACACCAAGTTCAAGTGCCCCTTTCCGTCTAATTTACCATGTGACCAAGTCCTACGTATGAGGAGTTATTTCTGTAAGATCTCTGAAACTGAGTTCTGCAAAACATCTGTCTCTCCCGAGGTGTTGTGGTTCCTATAAAAGCTACCCGCCTCCACCTTCAGGGCATTGCCTTCCGCTAGCGCCTGGGCTGTCCTCGCTGCTCTGCTCACACAGGGACGAGTCTGCACGTCAGCAGCTCAGGAGCCCTCAAGGGCCTGATCCTCCTTCCATGCAGTAAGGAACGTGTCAAACAGGAAAGCGCGCTCGGCCAGAGGCCTGGGTGGAAAGCTCGCCCAGAGGCCGGACCATGGAGGAAAGTGCTTACCTGTACTTTGAACTCTTCTTAGTTCGCTCTTTAGATAAAATATTTGCTCCCTTTTGGACTTGGAAAATGTAAACACATCCCCATATAAGGCAAAACGTCCTGCGACATCCCAGATACGGCTGCGTGTCGCCAGGCCAGGCTGCCTTGTGATAAACGTCATGAGGTTCTTCTAAGGTTTGGACTCTCTTCTTTGAATTGCTGTTTTTGGTAAAACAAAAACAAGTGTTCTGATAGCAAAGACTTTTCTGAAAGGCAGATCAAAAGAGAGAAAGAGACACTAGTTGAAAAGAAGCAATATTTAACTGAAAACGTGTTTTCATTAAGTGTTATTTAGGAGGAAAAAGGCGAAACTCAAGAGTCTTTAGTCTTGGTTGAAAGGAATCTCAGGCTCAATTTATTTCTCAGTCAGAATAAACACATTGGACTAGGTACTGTGTATACCTACTTCTGTGTTTTCTAAGTTTCTAATTACTCTGGTCTAGATATTTTTTATTTTAATTATTATAACAAGAGTCTTAATGCAAACATGACTTTAACCCTCAGAATTCTGGGGGGGAAATATGTATCGATTGGTTAGTCAACTGATATAGATAGGGTATCAATATAATCTTGGTAAACAAACCAAATGAGACTGTGAAGTTATTTCTTATAACTTCATTTAGGAGAGATTATCCATAAAGATACATTCAAAAGCTCACAGTGAGTACTGAGAATTCAGGGACTGGGGCGGGAAGCAGGGATCTGGACAATTTAAAATTCTGTGCTTTCTTCGTTAAAACAGGAGCACATTATACTTGTAATTCAGACAAGCTTTCAACATTGGTGTTTTTTTTTTAAATAAAAGAATCATTAATCTTTTTTATAGATAACCATTATCCTTTAACCCATCAGTGCAAACAACACACAGAATAAGGAGCTAGTATGGGGCAGAATTCTCATTGACATCAATATGCCATAGATTTTTTTATTTTTAAATGCCTAATAGTTTAACATTTTTCATTACAAACATGTATTTGCCCAGTTTTTTCTTGTTCTCTATACTCCACAATCTGTGTGTGTATACATATACATATATATATATATATATATATATATATATATTTATATATATATCCTCTTTTCCTACACTTTATTCAAATACCATTCTCTTGTTCACAAACCAATCTCTTAGAGAAAAGCTGGGGGGGAAGGGGGGGGGCAGCCCCAGGGTGACGCACAGGGAGTCCACAGATGTCTTTTTATTTGACTAGAAAAGCATCTTCAAATTAGTTGCCAGTATTTAAAATTTTGATATTTAACACCAAACTCAACATTCTCAGCTTGTTTGTTTGTTTTTTAAGATGTTTTTATTGATTTTAGAGAGGAAGGGAGAGATAGAGATGAGAGAGAATCATGGATCGGCTGCCTCCTGCAGCCCAGTTCTGGGGATCAAGTCAGAAACCCAGGCCTGTGCCCCGACCGGGAACTGAACCGTGACCTCCGGTTCATGGCTCTATCTTCAATCACCCTCTTGAGAAATCAAAAGCTCTGCAGACACAGGGCCACATTCCTGCATGGCCGCTGGGATTGCTGAGGGCCGCCTCTTAGCCCGGTGCCTGCCCTCCCGCCTCTTAGCCTGGTGCCCGCCCTCCTGCCTCTTAGCCTGGTGCCCGCCCTCCCGCCTCTTAGCCTGGTGCCCGCCCTCCTGCTTCACCATAGCTCTGCCCACACTCTGCCTCCCCAACAGCCCATTGCTTTTAGTCTTATGGTGAGTAGGAAAGTAATTTCTTACTTACACCCGTATCTTCCCTTTTTTAATAAAGCAGGCTCAGTAACAAAAGGAATATCAAGGAAGCCAAATGTTTCAAGAAAAACAAGGGGGGTGGGTAATGCATATTTGCTTATGGAAGTGCATGCAGCTAGCCTTCCTGTGTTTGGTAGGCAAAGGATATCCATGTTGAAATATCTGGATAACCACAGTAAGAAGTCAGCAGGAACAGTAAAAAGCATGAAAAAAACAGTGAGGGCCCGGCCGGCGTGGCCCAGAGCCTGGACCTATGAACCAGGAGGTCATGGTTGGATTCCCCATCAGGGCACAGGCCCAGGTTGTGAGCTGGATCCCCAGTGGGGGGTGTGCAGGAGGCAGCTGATCCATGATTCTCTCTCATCACTGATGTTTCCTCTCTTCCTCCCTTCCTCTCTGAAGTCAGTAAAAATATATATATTTAAAAAGTGAGGAATTCGCTTTTAAGTGAAAACACTTAAATGTGATACTTTTGTGAAATGCACTGATGTGTTAGCGAAAAGACTGTTCTGCATCTAACCTACTTCACGCGTTCGCATTATCTGATTGGCCCTGCATGTATTTGAGTTCGTCCTCCCATTTAAAAAAAAAACAAAAAACCACACCAGATCGACGCCCACCTCATCACCTACCCCATCCTCCTCTGAGCCCTTGCGGATCAGCAGCAAAAGCCGCCCAGCCCAGCAGCTCCTCTCCCACACCCCTCCTCTTCCTGCCCTGAATGCACTCCCTCCGCCAAGAGAAGGGGCAGCTGTAAACACTCCTCTTAACTCCGCCACGTCAGGCCCCTTCCCCCACACAGGCCCTGTCTCCAAGCCCACAGCCTGGCAAAAGGCCGAGCTGGGAGCTGAGCCTTTCCTCGGCTAACATGTTCCTATTCATTTCACAAGGTCGCAGGCCCTCAGTCACAGCTGCAAACACTCAGGGCACATCTCCAGCCCGGCCCTGGCCCATGGGAGAGTCAGGGATGGGTTCCTGACAGCAGCCGGCCCACCGGAGGCCTCTGCCGCCTGTTCAGAAGTCACGCGTACATCAGTAGCTGCGGGGTGAGGCACTAGTTCCCAAGCTCCCAATTCAGGGGGAAGAAAACGTGCCCCTGATCCTGTGCGAGTCACAATTGCACCCAGGACCAGTACACGGGGGCACCAATCAGTGAACATGTGTTGAATATAGACTGTGGCTCTACTCTCAGGACTATGAGCAGGAATCTATTTTCTTAAGTATATTTTTATTGATTTTAGAGAGGAAGAGAGAGAGAAACATCCATGACGACAGAGAATCATGGGTTGGCTGCCTCCTGCACGCTCCCTACTGGGTATCGAGCCCGAAACCCAGGCAGGTGCCCTGGCCGGGAATCGAACCGTGACCTCCTGGTTCTTAAGTCCATGCTCAACCACTGAGCCATGTCGGCTTGGCAGAATCTACTTTAACTGTCAGGGGTTAGGCTCCACTTGTAGTGATGTGAGACTACCCCGTCTTCCAGGCCCCAAAGTGCTCCCATAGGATTTGACTCCCCAGGACAGCAGGGAGGTAGGCAGAGCTGGTTTCACGCTACCACCCCCAGTTCACGGAAGAGAACAGGGAACTTGGAGTGCTTCATGCGCTCCCTCCAGGTCCAAGCAAGGCGGCCGGCCTCATGTGCACTAGCTTCACCCGAGCCACCCTCCACTAGCGCGACACCGCCATGACTGGTCACTATGAGGCTGCAGCCCTTCACAGAGAACAACACACGTGATCAAAACAGAGGACCGGTGACAAAGGAAGTTGTTTTAAAAAATTAAAGAACACAACTGAGGCCAAAGCCATCAAGATTTTAAAAATAGTTTTATACAGAAATACTTTACAAAGATTTTACAACGTAGCAAATCATGACATACCATAGAAAGGAGAAGAAAAAAGACTCAACCTCAAGGATTAGGAAAGTGCTCATCGCGTCTCCACGAAAGTGCATAAACGTTAAGGCAGAGTGCCTGCTGGTACTGGCATGTGGCACGAAAACTCGCCGAACAGTTTTTAAAAATGTATACAAACGTCTCCCCCTGCCCCCCTCCCCCCATGCTTCTCAGAGACATTTGAAAGGAATTCATTTAGGGAGTCTTGCTTTGTGACTGAGTAAAAATAGCTCCTGAGTACAAACAATCAAGGGAAAGATGCTCTCCCCCAGCATGCTCATAACAAGTCAGGTGATCGACAACACCCACCCCTTCCCGTGTGGGCCTGCGTTCCCACTCAACCTGCGGGCAGCAAGCAGGCTCCCTCCGCGGCTGACAGACTGTCAGGGAGGGTGGCGAGAGTTCCCTCCAGATCTGGGCCCTTCGGTGAGACTTTCAAGCTTTGAGTTTCTGTGGCCAGACAGTTGGCGCGCTGGAAGTCATTATGCATTCAGTGTTATGATCTACTGTGCAGCGTTGCTTCTACCTGCAGCGGATTAGCATTTTACAGAGTGCTGTGTAGGTTGATATGATATGGTGCCCTCTCTGATAATACAAATACCAAGGTGCTCTCTAAAGTTCAACCATAACCCTGTGAGAGAATTCTACTGAAATCTGTTGTTTTCCACCTTTATATAAATCCCTTAAGATTGACAGGATCAATGAGGATAATACTGGTTATGAAACTTTAGTCTTCCTGCTTGGAGGAGAACTGGTTTTTATACTACAGGAATAAAACACAAAGAAAAGTAAATTAGCCAGAAAAGTAAATTGAACAAGAGAGTCTTAGGGCAAACGGACATCTGAATTCTACTCGAGAGAATAAATATCTGCCAAAAATTAACTTAATTCACCTGACTCACCACTCTTTTATGGAAAGTTTTCTCTACTCAGGAGAAACAGGGGAAAATCAGTGTATGTGCCATTTTAGTCTCTATCTTTAGACTTTTTCTTTTCCTCCTTCTTCCCATCCTTAAATGGAAGGGAAGCTAACCAGTTCACTCCACTGACTGAGGCTTCCTACACAGCGTTTAGCCTTCAAGACACCGTTGTGGTAAAACCAGAGAGACACCCAGCCACGCAGGGGAATGCGAAGCACAAAACAAGCGCGCGCTCTACGTGATCTAGGAACAGGGATAAGCCGGCGAGACGGGCTCACACAACAGATGTAGAAGCTTGGGTGTCGCTCGCCACGTCTTTTTCGACAGGACCACAGGCAAACAGCTTGCTGCCCAGGGTCTTCTGGGCAAACCGGAAATACATGATGTGGCCCATGGCCACAAAGGAGACGGAGATGAGCACCAGCAAGCCGAAGGCCTCTGGGTTGGGGGCCAGGATCACCATGATGAAGTGCAGGAGGTCGAGAAGGTAGTTCATGGAGTTCTGTACACCGTTTATAATGCCTCTTTCCGACTCAATTACATTTTCTTGCAGCAACTGTGTCACAGTTAAATCAAAGGACCAAAGGCCTGCAATGAAGAGTATTTCTTTAGAAACGGTCAATCTCTAGAATTTATAGCCACATATTTCAGATTTATAAGTTGAAAATCTGTTTACATGTGAAAAAGTCACACGTTAGCCCCATTACTTTAAAGCCACCGTATGTATATTGATCATAGCCTTGCCTTAGAGAATTGTTTTTCATTAAGAAATAGTACTGGTTTACTAGTGGCTCTAAGAAATAATATTTACAGCCACCCGACAAAAATAAGTCCATTCTACAAACTTCTTAATTCTGTCTCTCTGTGATCATTCATACTCTGAAAGCAAAGCTCTGAAATCACCGACAGAATCCCGTCGTAAGTACAGTCTATGTGCTGAATAATGATGTGACGGTCAATGACAAACCACATACTCAACGGTGGCCCCACGAGAATCTACGAGAGCTGAGAAATTCCTACTGCCTGGTGACACCACAGCCATGGTGACATGGCAGCGAGATGTGTTACTCGTTTGGATAATGCTAGTGTAAACACACCCACTGCACTGACGTATGTAGAAAATATAGCACGTTCAGTTACGCACAGTACATAATACTTGATGATGATAATACATGACTATGTTATTGGTTTGTGTATTTACTATACCAACCTTTTTTCCTTATTTTAAAAGGTTCTCTTCCTACTTATTAAGAAAAAAAAAGCTTGCCCTGACGGTGTGGCTCAGTGGTTTGAGTGTCGCTCAACCTATGAACCACGAAGTCACGGTTGGATTCCCTCCTGGATCCCCAGTAGGGGGCGTGCAGGAGGCAGCCAGTCAATTATTCTCTCTCATCATTGATGTTTCTCTCGCTCTCGCTCTCTCCCTCCCTCTCCCTTCCTCTCTGAAATCAATAAAAAAGATAAAAAATAAAAGTTTGCTGTGAGACAGTGTTGTGTTACGCTGGCAGCAGCCTCATCCGTCTCAAGTTACCGCGTCTCTTGGTTGCATCCTTTCTCTGGTGCTTGATTTAACCTGGTGTTTTGCACAGGAGCGAGCTGGGCAGGCTTGGAGGCTGAGAGTCACAGGCTGTGCCGTCGGCCTGGTCCACAGCAGGCCATGCGTACCGTGAGGTTTGGGTAAGGCGCTCCTTCACGCTCACACAACCAAACCAAAGCGCCTGCCTCCCGACACGCGTCTCAGCGCCTTCCCGCCTGGTTAGGCAGCACGTGACTGCGCTGGTATTTTTCAGGTTTAAATGAGCTGACCTAGATATGGTCGCGATTCGAGGGGAAGGAAATGTTAAATCATTACTACCTTTACTGCTCGGGTTCCAAAGCCCCTGCAATAAAGCTGTCTCACTCGGAATATTAATGTCTCTGATAAATTAATAAACTGCTTTGTGCCAGAAGATAAAAATACGGTTTCATTTCCAGAATAATCCATCAGTGCTCTATTAATGATTACTTACGTTTTGCTTTGTAAGAAGTCTTTACACTAGGTCGCCTTCCAGAGCTGTAAAATCCATTTGTTTGGCAAAGTCTATAATAAACCCGCATCGGCTGCAGGAACCTTTGGAAGGTCTTTTCCTAACTGCCATGTCTTTTTTTTTTTCCTAACTTAAACCAAAAACACCTACCAACTTACCTACTTCTCTTTTTGCCTTGCACCGTAGCAACATTCTCCAAATTATAGTCCTATGGGGAGCGTTTAGCCATATAAAGACTCTACATTACCAAAAGGCAGTATAATGATCACCGCTAATCTCTTTTTAGGAGTTAATTAATAACATCAAAGCGGCAAAACTTAAAATATCCATTTAGGAAAAACTTTCAAGCTCTGACCATGTCTTATAAAAGCACAAATACACTTTTTTGAACTATAAAAAAAAAATGCCATAATGAAAAGACTATCACACAACAGGGTGAGCAGCGAATTCTGCTTACTCAGGGAATATTGGTGAAGCCTCTCACCTCATAGTGTAGGCACCTTATTTTATAATTTTCACGTCTTTTTATTGCTTTCAGAGGAGAAGGGAGAGGGAGGAAGAGAAGCATCCGTGATGAGAGAGAATCATGGATGGGCTGCCTCCCGCTCATCCCGCACTGGGGATGGAGCCTGTGCCCCAGGGAACCGAGCCGTGACCTCCCTCTGGTTCACAGGGCAATGCACCCCCACTCCTCCAGCCCCCCGAAATGGACTCACCGACCCTAGCAGCAATGACGCCCGCGAACAGCAGGCTGACGGAGAGGGCGGACTCGGCGCTCAGCCCCAGCTCCCACTCCGGGGCGGCGGCGTGGGTGGTCACGGAGCCGTTGGCCGTGGGCCCGGCCGTGGAGACCAGGGGGCCGGGGGTGGGCATCGCGGGCAGGGGCTCGGCCTGGATGAACCTGGAGCGGATGTCCTGGAAGGGGGACACGCTCAGGTCCAGCGGGCTGCCCGGCACGAACACGGAGGCCACGCACAGCACCAGGCAGGAGAGCTGCGCGCAGCCCGAGATGAGCCCGGTGCGCACCAGGCCGCAGCGGCGCCGCAGCCCCGTGAAGGCCACGGTGCCCAGGATGCCCGTCACGGCCGACGCGCCCATCAGGAGGCTGAGCACCGAGCCGCTCAGGCCCTGCGTGTAGGCGTAGCCCGTGGTGATGCAGTCGAAGCCCAGCACCGTCATGTAGAGGAAGGCGAGGCCCAGGCCGGCCAGGAACACGGGCTGCCGCGCGTAGGACGCCCAGCCGGCGCGGAAGGTGCGCAGGGGCTCCGACAGCTGCTCGGCGCAGCGGGGCGTGGGCTCCGGCTCCGGCTCCAGGGCGCGCGCCGCGGGGTCCTTGTCCCCCATCAGGTGCGAGGACTCCAGGGGGGTGGGCTCCGTGTCTGTTAATAAAATGCATCGTTTATGGAGGGGAGTGCAAGGTGGGGGGCAGTTATTTCACCCCATGCTTTCCTCTCCTCCTTCCCTCCCCGGGGGGCCCTGGCTGCTACAGTGCGAGAGGGATTTTCTTCTAAGCATCTGAGCATCACAGCGAGGGATGAACCAGCCCCCAGTGCCATGGCCTCACGCGGTCAGAACGCTGTTGATATGGATGGCAGGAGCTCTTTGAAACTCGACTCGCACCATCAGGTACAAACCATTCATTAAACGCCTGCGATGGGCTGGGCCCCTCGGCCGACAAGGAGAAGAACTCGGTTTGGGGCACAAGAAGCAACGTTTGGTTCTAGGAACTTGGGTTTGAGAAGACCGACCACTGACATGCAGGAAGCCACATCAGAGGCAAGCACAGGGGTTGTGGGGGCGAACAAAGCATCGGATTTGGGGGGACCTGTTCAGGTTCCATTGTCCGGAAGCCCATCTTCCTCTTCTCAGGGGAATAGCCACCTTCAGGGCCTCACTCCCTTCCACTGTCCTGCAAGGCACCTCCACGGTGTGTCCCTCCTAGGAATCCTGTTCTCCTCACCTTTCTTCCCATTCTATGGCTCTACTTGGCTCAATTAGCTGCCCCTCAATTAGCTGCCCCTCAATTAGCTGCCCCTCTGTGTCTACTGCTCACAGGAAGGAAGAGGGCCAGGGGTCCCATCCAACCCCAAGAGAGTCCTTCCTCAGACCTCCAAAAGCCTGGGGTGTGACTCACCCACCAAAGTGGCATAGCTAGCCTCATGCAGGCCTTCAGGAGGAATAAAATCGGGTCTAAGTTAAAAACAGTCTGGTCTTCCCCAACATTGAAGGTCTGGACATCAGAGTGAAAGGATTGATCGTTGTGTTGGATTTACCTTTGTGTAAATTCAGCTGTTTCAGCTCAGCTTCCTCCGCTTTAAGAGTGGCCTTCACAGCCAATGCAGGGGTCTTCTGGTAGACCTTCCAGAGCAGAAAGTACTCCACGCACATGGACACCAGATTCCACCCGGAAATGAAGCCACAGCCGATGACCGCGGAGCCGAAAGTCATAATCTGGCCAACAGCCATGGGCGCCAAGATGTTGGTCAACTGGTCGATCCTTCGGACTGTGGCATTCATGTCTACAGGGGAAGGCGAAAGACGCAGATGAGCCTATGACCCGGGAGACTGCCTGCCAACACAGTGCCAATTCAGAGGCCACGCGTGCAGGATCCTGACGTGTACATTTGTAAAGGTGCGCTATCACAAACCATAACCATAGCTTCTTAGCTTAGAAAAGTATTTTTTGTTTGGATCAAGTCATGATAAATGTTCTTCAGATATCATGATTCCCTTGGGATTTTAGAAAATCGTCTAATATCAGCTTTCAAAATGAATACAATTGTGAGTCTCCATTCATTCCCCCCCCCCTCCAAACATTAATGCCTCTGATGAGCTGGGCCCCCTCGGCATAAGGAGAATGGAAAATCGCCCCTTCAGAAGAACTCGGTTTGGGGCAAAAGAAGAAACGCTTGGCTCTAGAGACTTTGGTTCTGATAGGACCACTGACATTCAGGAGGACACATCAGGCAGATAGTCAAGCACATGCCTGTGGGTTTAGGGAAGAAGTAGGCACCAGATTTGGAATCTATCAGCTGGTTGGTTTTAAATGTAATGAGACTAGACGAGGTTGCCTAGGGAGTGAGTATAGATCAAGAAGAGAAAAGGGCCCTGACCGGTTTGGCTCGGTGGATAGAGCATCGGCCTGGGGACTGAAGGGTCCCAGGTTCAATTCCGGTCAAGGGCATGTACCTTGGTTGCAGGCATATCCCCAGTAAGGGGTGTTCAGGAGGCAGCTAATGTTTCTCTCTCATCAATGTTTCTCACTCTCTATTCCTCTCCCTTTCTCTCCATAAAAAATCAATAATGTGTGTGTGTGTGTGTGTGTGTGTGTGTATAGAAAAGGTCTGAAAACTGAGTCCTGGGCATGCTGCTGTCTGGAGGTCAGGAAGGTGAGGAGGAACTAATCAAACAGGAGAAAGACCAGGAGAGATGGCGCCCAGCAGCTCAGAGGTAATGGTCTTCAGGGATCAGGGAGTAACCAGCAAGGAAGTGCTGCTGCTATGGAAAGAAAATGCACCCCGAGCAGAAGCTCTAGGCTGGTCGCAGGGCAGGTACTGGGGACGTCACATAGGGCCGTCTGGTGGAGCAGGGAGGACAAATGCTTGGCTGAAGTTCACTTAAGAGACACTGCCCACTCCAGGGGACACGTCCATATTGGTGCGTGGTGTGGTCTGCATGCACAATGTCAGTGTTGCTCCCTGGCCGCATGGAACAGGCCCTGACAAGGAAAGGAGCTGGTGAGCAGACAGTTGCCCTGAAACAAACAAACAAACAAAACCCACAAAGAAATGGGGTGGTAGGTGGGTGAAGACAGGGATATTTTTGCTGTTAATCCTCATCCGAGAATATTTTTCCATTGATTTTTAGAGAGAGTGGAAGGGAGTGGGGGAGGAGACAGAGAAACATCGATGTGAGAGAAACATGAGCCCCGACAGGGCCAGGATGGACCGCAACCGAGGTATTTGCTTGACCGCATCTCACCCAGGACCCTTTAGTCCATGGGCCAACACTCTATCCACTGAGCCAAACCGGCTAGGGCGAGACAGGAAGGGATATTAAGAAGAGAAAGACTATAGCCCGCTTCTATGCTCTGCTGGGAAGGACACAGTACACGAGAAGGCACGGAGTGTCCATCTCCGGCACAGGTGGCAGAGCTGTTCTTACACAGGAGCACACACAGGGGCGTGAGCCACGCATACGGCGTCAAGTCCGGGCGGAAAGAGCGCTGAGCTGCTGGGGGCACATGGACGCTCTCCTCTCACTTCTTTCATTTTCCCAGGAAAATACGAGCAAGATTGTGGGTAAAAGCGAGAACGGGAGAGGAGCTCCTGACTGCATGCCGACAAGGGAGATGGGATGGCATCGTCCCTCAGGAAGAGGGAGGAGGCAGGGAGCGGAGAAAATGGTATGAAAGGGCCAACTTGCACCCGGTGGCCATGAATTTTCAGAACAGTGAGCGAGGTCGGGCGCGTTCCTCCATGTTCTGCTGTGAGAGGCAGACTTCCCCAGGGTCTTATAAAAGGACAGTGACAGAGGGCAGAAGGCCAGGTGAGCTGATGACCACGTGACCCTGATTTAAACTGGGTAAGCCGGGGAGAGGAGAGGGGTCAGACACAGGGAAAGGTAGTGGAATTAATGACTGGTAGGTAAGGACCAGGCGGGAGGATTGCTGGGGCTGGGGTCCCGGAGGAGTGAGCCGTCCAAGATGTGGACACCTACGGCCGCGACTACGGAAGGGAGGAGTTAGTGCCGATGGCAAGGCCGAGGCTGTGACCGTGGAAATACACAGCTGAGTCAGAGCAGAGGACAAGAGGAACGGAGGAGGGAAGTGAAGAAAGTGACCTGCTGTCTCCTCCTCTATCTCATGGAGGGGAACTTAATGAGCCGGCCTACCGGCCCGCAGGGCGCCCTGAGAAAACGCCATGCGTGACCAACGGCGCAGTAAGGGACGCTGCCTTCACTCCTTCCCCAGTTCTTCCTGCTCCTCAATTACCTCCCCGTGAGTCCGCGGAGTATGTGACGCTGCTGCGATAACAGGAGGACTTTGACACGTCCCCTTTCACCCGAGAGGCGACGGCGGCTCTCCCCTCTCCATCGCGACCACGCCAGCCGAGGCTCGCTGCTCCCACCCGCCCCCCCAACACATGCCCAGCTCCTGCGCAGACAGAAACACGTAGCATTTATCCAAAGCACTCCATCCTCTGAACCCAAGCTCTCCTGAAGACAGCCCTCGGGTCTGAAAGCCCCAGAACAAGTTCGTTACCATAACTCGTTGCTCTTTCCAGCAGGAAACGTCTTATGTCCAATTAGAAACACAGCACTGCCTGGGTGTAATCTAGTGTCAGAAGCTTTTGTTTTTCTGAAGCAGAATGAACTAGATAACAGCTTTTTAAAGACCTACTCGTTTCCCTGGCCCCAGGATCAGTCACCCCAATGCGCAAACATGTCCTCTTTACAAATTCTACGCAAACAGACACGTGTGTGCTCATTGAAAACCCATTTAACTGTTTTCAGCAGCTGTGACACGGAACGTGACATTAAACAGCGCCTGGCTGCTATGCAGGGCACATTACATCTCATAGACGAATCATTTAAAAACAGCAGATTTGCTGAGCAAATAGCAGCCGGCGGGTTTGTACACATCAAACACGAAATCAATTTTTCGTCAACAGAGTTCAAACAGGAAATTTATCTGCCACACTCCACGGAGCTACCCAGCAGGTGTTTCTTCAGGATGGTGGGAGAGAAAACCCCCAGGAGCTATTAATAAGGAGAGATTAACAATGGGACGAGGAAAGAATGTGAAGCAACAGATGGAGGGAAAAGCCTGCGAGAAGGACGTGAGTTTTCAACAGGTTTGAGGGGCACAAGAGGATGTTTCAATAAAACCGAGTCACGCGCCTGGACGAATCAGCACATCAGTGGACAGAGTTTATGTGAAAAAACTGCCTTTTCTGCAGCTGCCTAAGCCAGGTGGCAACAGCTGTACTGTAGCCTGACATTCTAAAGTTTCAATCCCCACAGACATGTGCTCAGTCTTTACCCACAGTGTAAACTCCCAACTTAAAACGCCTCGGAAATCAAGACTGACCGATCTCAGAGGGGAGGGGTGGGAGGATGGGTCCCGAAGGAATGAACCAAAGCCTTGTATGCACATAGGCACAGCCCAAGGACACAGACAAGAGTGCAGTGAAGGCCTGGGGTGGGGCGGGGGCTGGAGGGGGACATCTTAATACTACAGTCAGCAGTAAAAGAAAGAAACCACAGGAAAAGGGAATGGGAGCAGTTAGCAACAGCTCACCTGTCCTCTTCACACACAACCCTTCCCCTCCACCCGCTCTCACACGCACAGCACCCACAGCCCTGCCTGCTGGACGCCTAAGTCTTCACCTGAACCACATGCATGAATCCTGCCCAGAGGCGGTCGCTCGGTGTAGAAACACAAGCTCAGAGCTACTGGGAATCCCTCCTTCTCTCTTCTCTTTTTCCTTTTTCTACCTTTTTTGTTGCCCTTTAACCCCTTTTTATTGTCCTTTCACGCTGCCTTAAAGCAGAAACAGCACCCAAAACCCATGGTTAGACCCCGGCTGACCCTCAGGACTGACCGGTTTTGTATCCTGTGTTGAAACACGGTTCCTATAACACAAGTCCTGGGGTGAGACCCCGAGAGAAGGCAAGGCGTAGGTTTTGCCGTCACTGGGGCCACTCCCGGGACTGCTGGCCGAGGGAGCGCCACTCGCCAAAAGCTAGCGCGGGCAGCTTCCTTCCTTCCTCAACCCGAGACACTCCGGAGGCTGGAAGGCAGCCTGGTTGGCCTGGCTTCCCCACTCTGCAGGAATTCCTCACAGAAACACAGACAGCTGAGCCCCGCCCGTGTGGCCCATGGTTGAGCATCGCCCTGTGAACCAGGTCACGGCTGGATTCCAGGTCAGGCACATGCCCAGGTTACGGGTTTGATCCCCAGGGAGGGGCGTGCAGGAGGTGTTTCTATCTCTCTTTCTCTCTCCCTTTCTCTCTCTGATTTCAATTTAAAAAAAAAAATTTTTATTTTTAAAGAAAGCTCGCTGAGAAACAGCTAGTCATGTATTTCCTGTTATTCTGCATCACTGCCCAATCAAAAAGATCCCACAAAGTTATAATTTCTTTTCTTTTCTTTGTTTTGTTTATATAATTAGGGAAAAAAATGAAAGATTCTGAGTAACTTTGTCTTTATGCAATACTTTTTTTTTTTTTTTTTTACAGATTCAGACTTCAGAGTCAAAATAAGAAATTCAGATAAGGGAAAGAAAATCATTTGAAAAAACAATCCTCTCCAACACACCCCCCTTCCCCAATATATTCCATCAGATATATTATTTTCAAAATATATCCTTTTGTCTCTAAATTTGAAAACATGGACATGTCTTACATACCTAAACTCGTATGTTAAAAAAAGACTTATCTTATAGTTCAATATGACAAAAAGAGAGATGGCATTACTTCCTCTCGGTAAGTGGCCACAGGAAGAGAACTCGATGAGAATGGCCACTTCAGCTCCAGGGAGAACTTCTGTGCTAACAGCGTCCTGTGCACACCATCCTTCCTAAGCATCGCTCTGCCACCCCTACGTGATGATTCCAGCAAGTTCTCTCCCTTCTAGCCTTTCCACAGGTTTTGTTCCTTCTCTCTCCCCTTCTTTTTTTAAAACCACATGGTCCAGGCAAAGCTGTTTGCTAACCTCAGCACTAATCTTGCCTTCTGTGCCCTAGAAAAGCTAGTGAAGGCATGAGGAACGCCTTTCTCGTCTGTCAGGATGGTTGGGCAACGTGTTTGTGGTCGCATTGTCTCAGTGTTGATCGAGCTGATCTGATCAGCAGAGAGGTGTGGCCTTCCTCCTTTACCTGTGTCATTACCCATCCAGCTGGCGTCTCTGTGCTGCGTGAGGAGGTGGGGGATGTTGACTGAGGGAAGTGATGCTGAGCCCCGGGAATGCTGATGCAACAGGGCATGAAGCTTTGCAAGCATTCTTCAGTCTTTCTGTGGCCTCTTGTGTATGTTTTCTAATGAAGGTCTAAGCCTGTAAGCTTCCTAAAAAACTGTATTCTCTCCTCTATTTCCTTACTATTTATAACAGCGATTATATTCCATCAGATATAATGTAATAGAAGTTATAGGTTATAACTTTAAAGGAGGAGAAATTATCGTACAGAATCTCCTCCTAGAATTCAGCTATTTCTATTTGGTTTGGAGAAAAATAATATGCACAGTATGACTAGTAAGTACTGGTGATCCCATCCCTAGCATGGCCAGTAAAACCCCATGTGACACTTCCAATGCTGTAAGTATTAAGTGAACATTTAGAAATCATTAACAGAACTTTAAAAAAAGTAACCGCTCAAAAGAAATGTTCTTCTTTTGCCAGGTCTGCATAGAATAAAAGAGTTCTTCATTACCCTGTAAATGAACTTCATAGCATGGAGATAAATAAAGCTTTGCACTGAGATTGACAATGTGGTAAGAAAAAGACGGTCCTTTCCATTTGTCCTTAAGAGATACCCAGAAACGAAGGCTCGCAGTCCTATTTATCACAAGATCCTTCTAGGGGAGAGGGAAACAAGAAGCACCTGCCAGTCTGCTCCTGTCTTCGCCGGCGACGACGATGATCCAATCCCGCTGGATGGTGATGGCAGTGGCAGTGCTGGCCAGGTTGGCGATGTTGGCGATGGTGATGATCAGGATGTAGCAGGAAGTCTACAGAGTCACAGGGAAAGGCTGAGTGTCAGGGTCCTACACCTCCGTGTGCAACGTCCTTTAACATGGTCGTTGGTGACAAAACAATTAACCTGTGATTTTAATTTCATTCCAACCCATCGCTCTATCTTATACATATGACACCATAGATCCCCAGGGTCGAGTGAAACAGCACAGTATCTTCCTAATCTGTATCCCCCGTAGCACACGTAAAAATCATACTAGTCATATGAGTTACCATAAAGTGCTAACATAGAGGTCATTTTACTGTTTCCCCCACAGATGTCTCCTTTGGAAAAAGTGTTAAGGGGAAAGTGTTGTCTTGGTTTTTTCATCAATAAAAAGAGAATGGACCTGAAAAGTTCTGTCATACCTGGCTTGGACACTCCCCAGCATCAACCCAAATATACAGGAGATGTCACACAATGGCGACATCCAATCCGTGCCTTTCCACCAGACCCACCTCTCTCTTTTCCATGGAGCTCTCATAAAATCATAGCGTGAGAAGCTATCTAGCCCATATCCTCCCCAAAATGCCAATTTTATTGAAAGAACACAATCATGACTGACTAACATATATATAGACAATATTTCTTATGTAGTGTGAACAAATTACAGGTTAATACTAATGGGCTGAAAGCAAACAATTGAATTATATTATGAACTCTTAAAAATGTTACTGAAAACAAATAGGAAAAAAACCCATAGAACAAAATTTAAATTCAAACAACTCTTAGTGAGAACTTGTTATGGGCACAACACACACATACATACACATACACACACACACACACACACACACACACAAACCAACAACGAAATAAAACAAAAAGCAAAAAGTCGGGAGGATATTAATGTCGACACGGAGATCAGCGTTAAAAGGTCCTATTTGAAAAACAGACACGTCCTGGCCTCCGAGGCCCCCCCCGCCACTCCCCACGCTCAGTCCCCGCCACGCAGACGGCGGGGAGGACTTACGAGGACCCATCCGTGGTACATGGTCAGGAGCTCGTCCTTGTGCAAGAAGACCATCATCAGGATGATGCCGCACAGGATGACCGACACGTTCTGTATCACCAGCGACGTCTGGGCCACTGCAGGGAAAGACCGTGCTCACTACCCGCCACACCAGGACGCCTCAGCGGGCGCTTCTACACACCCATCTCTGTACCACTGCCCAGTGCCATGCCAACCACCGCAGGAAATAAAACCAGCACCACGGCGTAGACCCCGCCTCCCCACTCCCGCCAGATCACACCCTGCACTGACATCGCAGACGGAAGGATGGCGTGCCCATCCCTTTTCCTTAGCTGGACCCCTTCTTAAGGACACATTTTCATTCCCTTGATTGTCATGAAGGCTCACTATCACAGGCGGAACTAAACTACACAGGCGCGATCCAGCTCCCAGCTCCATCCACGAATGCTCACGCTAGAACAGGTAGGCGCACAGGCCTCCCCGCACAGGCCAAACCTGCTAAGACAGGACGTGCGGACACACAGAAGAGACGCGTAAAGTGTGTCAGGGGAGGCAACGCTGTTCCCTGTGGCATCGAGGACTGTCTGTCACTGCTGCGATGCTCTACGCTACCCCCCCCCCCCAAAAAAATGCCGCTTTCTCGGAGCGGAGGTAGCCATCCCTGTAGTGAAGCACAGGTGACAGGTGGTGAGGACACCTGGGCGTCTCCTCTCCCACCTCCCGGGCAGGGGACCCAGGGCAGGACGCTGGGGTCCCTCACACTGTGTCTGGACAGTGAGGCCAGACCCAGCCTCCCTTCCTGCACAGAGTCTGACGCTCCAATAAAACGCTCCCCGAGCGCGATTAACCAGAGCGCCGTGCGTGCGTGTCATGAGCTCGTCTTCAAGGACGGCCACGCTCAGCTGGCTTGGGAGGCCGCATCACAGCCTCAGGAAACAACAAACCACCTTTGGAAATGAGCTTGAAGCAAAGCCCCGACCTGTAGCTCATCCACCCACGGGTGCATCCACGGGCTGCACAGGATCGAACAGCACCTGAACGAGGTTCTTAGCCCTCGGGACCCCACCGGCTACAGGGAGGACGGACAGGTGATCGGGTAACCACCAGGGTGTACGTAGCACAGTGGAGGCATAACTGAGGCTCATGGGCACAGAGGGAGAAGGGTCAACTCCTCCTGAAGCCCAGGGGTTTCCATGGAGGTGCCAAGCCTGCTCTCCTCCCACCGGCGTCCTCTCTGCCCTACAGCCAGTGCTCCACAGTCACACGGCTCACCCCCACGGACACCATTTCTCTGCTCCTGTGAAAAACGATGTAAATAACCAGGATTGTTTTCTGGGACAGAAAGCCTTTGTCCACCTGCGTTTGGGTCTATTAATCCTCACAACACAAAAATGTGCCTCTTGACCCTTTCACTGAAAGCATCAGGCCCCAGGACTGGATCATCAGGGCTCTCCTGTCCCAGGGAACCAAGGGTAGCCAGCCCTCCCCCAGCATCCAAGACAAACAGGGCAGGGCCTGGGCACTATCCACGGAGCAATGGAGGGAGACGCTGCCCTATTCGTCCGAGTAACTGAATTGCTCACTCACATCGGTGTCCCTTTCCGATGGAAACCTGACGATGCCAGCACGGATGCCCTGGGGTAAATGAGAATGTACTGCTTCCTTCTTTCCCCTGAAACATGTGTAACTCGGCTCTCCGCGATGCACACTCAGGCATTCTCTCTTGAATCTGTAGTTTTCAGTCCCCTGCACACGCCTCTGTGTGAGATAGTCACCCAGGGCGCAGGAGCTAGCGCTGCCCCAGGAGCCTCACGCTAAAGGGACTCCAGTGTGAGTCCTGGTTAGGAAGAACCCAGAGTCTAGCCAACTTTCAATGTTTAACACGGTTCTCAGAAAAGCCTACGGGGTTAATCATTGACGTGTGGGATGTCTGAACAGCCAGAGGTACTCCCCCAACCTCTGAGCTCAGTATCCTGTCGCCTTAGCCTTGCGCAGGGGCCCAGAGCCTCCATGAGGAGGTGCTGCCCGGCCCCCCAGCACTCAGCGGGGCCCACAGTGGGCCACCACAGGGGTTTCCCTGCAGCTCCGGTGCTGGTCCATGAAGACAAAGGCATGGCTGTAACAACACTCACCTTTATTATTTTTTTTAAGAATGTGTTTTTATTAATTTCAGAGAGAGGAAGGGAGAGAGAAAGAGAGAGAGAGGGAGAGAGAGAGGGAGAGGAACACCAGTGATGAGAGAAAAACCACTGATCGGCTGCCTCCTGCAGCCCCCTACTGGGCACGCACCCTGACGGGGAATGGAACCTTGACCTCCTGGTTCATGGGCTCACACGCAGCCGCTGAGCCACGCTGGCCGGGCACCACTCACCTTTAAGTCTGGCATTCTTATCCACCCAGTCGCCGATGATGGCTCCGAGGACCAGCACGGACCCTGCCACCACCAGCCCGTAGACGGCCGTCAGGAGCAGGCTGTTCCCGTAGAGCTCCACCAGGAACACCGACACTGCGAAGTGCCACATCCGGTCCCCCTGGAACCGAGGGAGACGATGGTGGCCAACTGATCTCGTCTGGTCACTTACGCTCAGGAAGCTGCTTGCTTCTCCCAGGGCCCTCTCTGGCCCCTCGGGAGGTTTCCAAGGTCGGCTCCTCTACCGATGAAACACTGGCCACGTGGCAAGACTGTCCATCCTGGCACAGTGGAAGCTGCTCTTGCTCAAGGGCTAAGTAATCCGGAAAGAACATGCTATTGATGAAGCACACATAATCCTTCCCATTCTAGGAAAGTAAGTCTCTAGACCTAACAAGGTGTTTTAAGACAAAAGCTGATGCCTAGCGTGTCAGGTTCTGAGCCTGGAAGGGCCCGTCCTGGGGCAGTTTACCTCTGAATCAGAATGAACCTAGGGCAGAGCTCACAAACAGTGGCCTTGAGTGCCAAAAAACCCACCAGTCTCCTCATTTGTAAAATGATAAGAAGGAACTATCTCTAAAGCCGTTTGTACCTCTAATGTTCTAACAGCTATGCTCCACTTCACAAACAGATTTCAAAGCCACAAAACAGCGGGACAATCAGAAAGACGAAATTAGTACGGGCCAACTCTGGCACCGCAAGAAAGAAGACATCAGAAATAAATGCATAGCAAGCAGCCATTTTCACAAAGATGGGTTTTGAAAGGGGAAAGAAACTACTTATTTCTTCACTAGAGGCCAATGCATGAAATTCATGCACTCAGGGCGGGGGGAGGTCAGCCAGCACCCTCTTGCAGTCCAGGAGCTCTTGGGGGATGTCCGATTGACAGCTCAGGCCTGCTCTCCGTCAGTTCGACATTCTTAGTGCTGCTGCAGAGGCAAGAGAGGCTCCCGCCACCGCTGCTGTGCTCGCCAGCTGTGAGCTTGGCTTCTGGCTGAGCAGCGCTCCCTCTATGGGAGTGCACTCACCGTCAGGGGGCAGCTCTTGCACTGAGCATCTTCCCCTGGCGGTCAGTGCACGTCATAGCGTCCGGTCATTCCGTTGTTCGGTGAATTTACATATTAGCCTTTTATTATATAGGATTCCAGAGTACACAGGGAATCTGGGAATTTGCCACTGCAAAATGTGGCACTGACAAACTTTTCAATGATTCAGTTAAATTAATGTATAAGAAATCTCTAATGGACCTTGTTATATTTTAGGCTCCATTCCTAACAGGTTAACATAAAACAGGACAACACTGTTCTATCATAACCTACCCCTGGAAATCACTACAGGAAACATTTCCAGGATAGATTCTTATGGAGTGGGAGAGAGGAGGTACTTGATTCTGACCTCCATTCCTCTGAACAGCTCCCAAGGAAAAGACTAAAACACATAAATGCGTCAAACAAGAGGTTGCCTCAACAAGTAAATTTCCTCTTTTTTTAATCTAAAGAGTAAGGGATATTATTCTACTACTATTGCTGCTTCCTCTTTTTTTGTTTTGCTTTTCCATTTCTATCTTTTTTCCAACAGAATTTGTTTTAGATTCCTCCAGAGCATCAAAATGAGTGCTATTAGGAGGCAATTTTCTATCTTGCTGATCCCCGTATGGCATGGCCCTTCCTTGATAGAGGGAAATAAAATTGCTCCAGTCACTCCAATTTCCAAAGCCTTTTCATTTTAAGAATCAACAGCTTCTATGCTCACAAAGCCCCCCAAATTGGGTAAACTCTTACGTAAATGTTGACCAAGTGCAACTGCAAGCCCACCGTCCCTTCCTTACGTCCACTCCCTGCCTTCCCAGAAGCTCTGGCCATACTTGCTTACATGTCCATCTACAGCCAGTGGACTAAGAGCTGAAGACCCACTGAATATCAGTGAGTGGACACTCACAGTCATTCCTCAGTAAGTTCCCCTCTTGTTGAGAGGGATTATGGAGGCACCAGAGATTCAAGTGCACGAAAATCAAAGTCCACGGTTCCATGCAGCTGGCATCTCCATGAACTAAGACCAAAAATACATCTAGAACAGATCAAGCAGTATAAATGCGTCACAAAAAATAAAAGGATGGGGTTGGAAGATGGCATTTGCGTGAGGCAGTGACAGAGACCTCTATGAGCAGGAACCGGAAGGGAGGGCTGAGCCATGAAGACTCCTGGGGTATAAAGGGAAGACAGGTCATAGGATGGTGACATAAGATAGAAGCACTTGGCACCCCTTTCAATGCCTTTCACTACCAGTTATCTTTCTGTGATTAGATATAGTTGTTAAGGCCCCATAGTAACCTATATTAAAAGCTCCCTGATAGAATCCACTTCTTACATTACTTTGTATTTGATACATTACCTAGAGGAAAACGTATGGATCCACTGGCAGGTAGAAATGAAGTCAGAAATAAAAGCTTTCAACCCCACACACATCTAAGCTCATACAACCTCCTAAGGTAACGCTTCTATACTCGGTGTATAGGAAACCATGGTTTGGCAGAGTTGGCAGGGAAATAGATAAACAGATGTAGATGCATCAGCTATGATTATAGTTGCTGGGGTGTTTTGTTTTGTTTTGTTGTATTTTGGGGCGGGGGGCTTGCTTTAACTACAACTTCCCCACAAGAACTCCCTTTGCTCAACTTACTTGTGAAATTGTAAGCTCGTCACTTTGCTGTGGAATTTACACTGTGGCCAAACAACCCTCCTGGAGCCACAGTCCCACTCTGTTGGCAAATCTGACCTCCCCACCTATGAACCGAAGGTCGCACAAACCCTAAACGTATTGGGATTTGGAAGTGAGGCACATCGCTGCCCTAATACACAGGTCCAGACCACAAGGTAAGACTTGCAGATCCTCTCCGTCCCTTGTTATTGTTTTGTGTGTTTTTCCAATACTTCGTACTCACTGAGTTGAACTGGAAAACCGAACCGCTGAGTGAGATCAATGGAGAGTCCTCGCACAGGGTTTCCACCCAGAACCAGCATCTGCTGGAAATAACCCTCCCTGAGTCCTCGGTGCTCACATGTGCCTGCAGGGGCCCCTGTCCAGGCTCGGGAAGATAGGCGCCTGCCTCCCGCAAGGCTGTCTCTGCGCGCTGTTTCTTCAGGGCCTGATAACCAGGCTAAGAATTCCCCCAGGGCCCGGGGCACAGATTTCCTCCTCCGATAGTGTGCGTGCATGTCTTCAGGATGATTTATTAGACATTCCCAACTTAAAAGGAAGGCAGCCGTCACCAAAGCTACTCTCAATGCTTTCTCCTTGCCTACGGTTCTTCTTAACTCAGCATATACAAGGTGTGAGGAGAATGCACAGGCTCATTGCTTCTAAACCACAAGAACGACTGTTTAATTTTAAAGCATCTCACCATCATGCGTTAAATACACGTCCAATACCCTTTTTAGTCTTTCTTGTGGGTGTGCGGTTTGAGGACAGAACCCAGGCCCACAGAAACACAGGAACCCTTCCAAGACCACAGAGGAAGTCAGAGGAAAACCTATGAGTCAGGTGACGGTTTTCAACGCATGATGGCTT
The DNA here is from genome assembly GCA_004026665.1 of Murina feae. Classification (NCBI taxonomy): domain Eukaryota; kingdom Metazoa; phylum Chordata; class Mammalia; order Chiroptera; family Vespertilionidae; genus Murina; species Murina feae. The sequence continues at coordinate 33,650 of PVJC01010450.1, forward strand.
CAAGGTAGCCTGAGGGGCCCCACCACACCTGCCTACAGGTGACATTTTTAAAGACCAGGATGTTCATCGCTCAGATATTTGTGTTGGGGGTCCATTTCCTTTACATTAACCTTAGGATGCTATTTTTAGCCTAAGTCCCTCACTCTGCTCTTCTCCTGTAATTTCGTAGGGCAGTATGCGGAAACAAAGACTTAACGAAAGAAAATTAAAAAATAGAACATGAAAGAAAGAACAGAAGGTATCTGAGACATCCATTCATTCTTGGCAGCAGATATTACCACTTATTAAGTCTCATAATGGGGGGAAAAAACATTTACAAACATGCAAATGCTGCTGCTGTAGGTAAAGCTGTCCTTGCTACCCGTTCAACCTACAAAAAAGTGCAATAACCTGATGATTAAATACTATTTCCTAGCCCTTTGGGAAAATACCCGGGGGGTGGGGGGGCACTTTTTCATAAAAGCATGTGTTTGGATAATTTATGTCTCTGGCTGTACAGCAAACGGGAGGATGTCTTAAAACTACTGGTCCCCGTTAAAGGAAACCAGAAGTTGTGCAAGTGTGTGGTGAGGACCACTGCCCGGCTCACTTACCCAAGTGGATAGGAAATGGCCCACGTAGAGAAGGAATTTCGCCGAGGTCAGGTAGCTTGCTGCGGACCCTGCAAAGACACACACACACACACACACACACACACACACACACACACACACACACGGCGGGAGATCAGCCGCCCCGTCCTCTCGCCCCGTGGCCGGCAGGCCCCTCCTCCCCCTGCAAACCCGGGGCTCCCTCTCCCCCGCCCGCCCTGCAGCCCGGCAGGCACTCACCGCAGCATCCTCCCCGGCGGTCCTGCTCGCCCGTGCGGGTCATGGCCGGCGCCTGGCTCAGGTGCTGGGCACGGAGTGCGCGGAGCGGCGGCAGCTGCGGGCAGGGCGCACGGTGGGTCCCCCCTGACTTAGCTATCACTGTAGCTGAAGTCGGAGGGCAAAGCCTTATGGGCGCGCACGAGCTGCCCGAGCGACCGACCGCAAGCCCGGCGACCGCTGCCCCGTTGCCCCGCGCGCCGCCGCCACCCGGCGCGGCCCGACCTTATAGGCGCCCGGGGCGGGGCTCCGTGCCGCCCCTCCCTCCCGCCCCCTCCCTCCCGCCCCGCCTCCCCCCTCCCGCCCCGGCGCCGGTCCTGCGGGGCCGCCTCCACGCCCCGCTCCTGGGCTCCGCCGCCCGCGTCCCCGCGTTCCCCTCCGGCTGCAAACCGCCGCGGCCGCGGGGAACTTGGGGGGGCCCCGGGGAAGGTCGCGCGCTCCGGGCGGCCGCGGGGCATCGGAGGGCGCAGGGGTCGGAAAGGGGTGCTGGGCTCGGACCCGGGGCGAGGGCGGTGGGAGTGGCACACGGACTGGGAGGGGGGCGCACGGGCCGGGAGGGGGGCGCACGGGCTGCGGGGTGCGGAGGGCAGCTGCCGAGCTGCAGCCGGGCGTGCGGAAGCCTTCTTTTTCTTTAAACGAAAAGCATCCTCCCGCGGGGGTGTCCCGGCCGCTCCCCCGGCTCCCGGACGCACAGCGGGTCCCCCACGCCCAGCATCAAAGCGCAGGAAGGGCGCAGGGACCCGGCCCCTCGCGGGAGGCACCGAACGCGGGTCTCCGAGGCCCCGGGACCCCCGGGCTGCAGCGGGAAAGCAGCCGGGCTCCCCCCTTCCCCAGCCTCCTGCCCCCCATCCCGCCCTCCCCGCCCCCCGCGGCCCTCCCACCTCCCGGCCGGTGGGACCGGGAATACCGGTTATCCCAGCCCCACCCGGCCCGGCCCAGACGGAGCCTTTCGGCGGCTCCCGAGCAGCAGGTGGGCGATTCTGGAGACCAGACTCACCCCCACCCCGGCCCCTCTGCACCCCAGGCCGCCCCTTACCCTTCGCAAACTCGCCGAGGCCCGGAGTGTCCTGCACGGGACACCCAGGCGGACTGCGCCCGGGGAGGGAGCCGCGCGCGCGGCCCTATCTGAGCGGCCATCGGGAGGGTTCGGTCGGCTGCGGCCTGGAGGGCAGAGATAGGGGCGCAGCTCAGCCGCTGCTGCCAACCGCTTTCCCCTGCAGACCCGCCTCCTCTCCTCCCTCAGCCTCACTCCCGGGGGCAGGGGCTGCCTTCGGAGGTCGGGGGAAGAGGACCAGGTAGCCACACGCCCGGAGGTAAACCGAGGCAGCTCCTAGGGGCACCTGCCAGAGGAGGCAGGCATGAACCCTCCGCCGGCGCCTCTCCCTGGAGGTGATTTTGCGCCGGGTCCACAGCACAGCGCTCGGGTAATGACGTTTGCACACTGGCCACAGGCCTCCCAGTGCTTCACTGAGCTTCCCGGGCCTCAGAGGAGCTCTATGCTGCCGACTCCCAGGAGCCTCAAAGGAGATTCCCTTGGTTTTTTAAAAGTTTACTTCTGACCCAGCTGGTGTGGCTCAGTGGTTGATCGTCAGCCTATGAACCAGGAGGTCAAGGTTCGATTCCTGGTCGGGGACAGGCCTGGGGTTGTGAGCTCCATCACAAGTAGGGGGTCTGCAGGAGGCAGCCAATGGATGATGTTTCTCATTGATGTTTCTCTCTATCCCTCTCCTTTCTTCTCTCTCTCTCTACAAATCAGTAAAGGGGAAAAAATACATTTTGTAATTTACTTCTGACCAGGCAGGCCTGTGTGGCTCAGTGGTTGAGCACTGACTTATGAACCAGGAGGTCATGGTTGGATTCCATCTCAGGGCTTTCAGGCTCAACCTCCCAGTAGGGGGCCTGCAGGAGGCCGAAGATTCGTCACCACTGATGTTTCTCTCTCCCTCTCCCTCTCGCTTCCTCTCAGAATCCAATATAAATATACATTTTCTAAATGTACCTCTGGTCACCGCTGCCCCAGAAGTGTATGTGGGAGTCGCAGCCCAGTCAGTGTGCACCTCATAATGTGATGTGGAGATTGCTTTGCACTGTCATGGAGGACCCCCAGAAGCCAGCGCTCAGGATGGTGAAGAGACCAGACAGGGACCACAGCGTCTCCTGTAGGAAAGATCCGGGGATTTGGGGAAGAAAACTAACAAGATCCACAACAGCAAGACCAGCAAGGTGTGTGAGCCTCGGCAGGGGAATCCTAAGCATAACCGGGAACGGTCCAGTAGCTGGGGCGCGTTAAATATAAAAGAATGGAAGTGAAATGTAATAAGAACCCTCAAAATATGTGCAAACGCAAAGTGACGGGAACCTCCTGGCCTTGACATGCGTGACCACAAAGCACCGCGTAAACCACAAACCCTACTGGCCGTTCCTCCTAGGAGCCATTTGACTGGTTGAAAGTGCATATTGCTTTCAAAACCCTTAGGTGTGTCCCCAGAAGTCAGAAAACACACCTTCCCTGTCATGAGATCATGACCAAGAAAGCCATACAAATTGTAACCATTTTACAAAGAATAGGCTCCCTAAACACATTTCCCAGTTCCTTTCCGAGGTTTTTAAGTTTGTGACCAGGTTAACTAACTCTGCAAAAATTCCAACCAGAATAAACTGTATGTTCTAATTTGAAATTGCTAAGTATTTATGCTTGACCCATAAAAGGGTGGTATTTTTTAAAATATATTTTATTGATTTTTTCACAGAGAGGAAGAGAGAGGGATAGAGAGTTAGAAACATCGATCAGCTGCCTCCTGCACACTCCCCACTGGGGATGTGCCCACAACCAAGGTACATGCCCTTGACCGGAATCGAACCCGGGACCTTTCAATCCACAGGCTGACGCTTTATCCACTGAGCCACACCGGTCAGGGCTGGGGTGGTATTATTTTAAGTTGCTTTTTCACTTACCTGTCAGGCATCCTGAGCTTCCTCCATTTTAGCTGACGTGCTCACTGGGACAAAGGCAGACAAGCGAGGTCACCAGGACACTGCTCCAAGTAAAAGTGATGGGGCTGTCATCACCGATTCCAGGAAGAGCTGGTCCCGGCCAGGGCTTCTGTCGGATGTGAAAATGTGAAACTTTCTGGTGTGATTTGGGATCGATAAGGCCGCACGGCCATTCACAAGCCTTTCTCAATGTTACAGGCATATTTCAAGAAGAGTTTGACATTTCTATGACCTATGAATGACTGGGCCCTTGAGAAATTTAAGTTCAGACACCTAGTTTAAATGGCAGGCCTCTAACGGAAAAATAAGCATTTCCCCCATTTCCACCTGGGAGATTTCAAATAGAGTTTTCATGAATGCTGACTCTGACTTCTCTCCCCACACTTTCACACACACACACACACACACACGGATGCATCAGTAGTCCACAGTTTCTAATTGGGGAATTAAATGCAGAATTTTAAAGATCCCTAAAGAAATACATTCCCATGGCAAATCCATGGAGACAGCATATTACTAGTAGGTGCTGAAAATGGGTGGTGCCTGCTTAAGGGTGCTGAGTATGTTCTGGAACTAAACGCACTGTAAATGTGCTGAAAGCCCCAAAAATGTGTGCTTTAACATCGTTAAAATGGTGACTTTTATGTTATGTGAGGTTTCCCTCCATTTCAAAATACATTCCTCTGTGGGAAGGTGGCCAGCGGGGTGAGAGTGGCTGCTGGGAGAGATGTAGGCCAAATGAGGTCTTGGGAGAGTTTCATCAAAAAGCAAGAATTTGGAAAGAGAAATCTTGCCCATCAGACTCGATGGAAACCTAAAACGCTTGAAACTGAATTAACTGGTTCAGTTCCTCCATGTTCGGCCAGAAAACACATCCTAATTCCATTTAATCAGTGTTTCGGTATCTTTACTGTGGCCACAGGCAGCTCTTCCGGGTCTACCCTCAGTCCCTCGGCTGCAGCGTGACGTCCGCTCTCCTACACCCTCAGTGACCAGCAGGCAGGGGCCTCGCATCGCATCGCCCTCCCCGTCCCCGTCTCCGGCCCTTGCTGGCCTGGGCCAGGCTCTGCCAACAGGGACAGACTCCCCCGGCCTTCGGTCACTTGAATGGCCTTCTTGGCGCCCTTCTCCATCACACCATCTGCTTGCAAGCCCTCCCCCGAGACAGCACGAGGGCCACACCCCCTGAGCTGAGGTTGCTGAGCGACAGGATCCCCATCCTCTGCCCGCCACACACTTACACATGAAATCTACGTGCTGGGCTCTCAGCAACGGCCTCAGGCCCCTTCGTGTTCTCCGTGGGACGTGTCCCACGTGGCCCGAGCGAAAGGCCCTGCTTTCCAGCCCCCTCCCACCCCGACCTGCCGGTGGTGCGACCCTTGGCCTGCTCGCCCACCTTGTTGGTGGTCTATGTGAGTAAAGACCCTTCCACGCTGCTGGCTTGCTCCTTTCAAGTCTCGTAAATGCCTGATGATGACAGTGTGGCGGCTGTGAGCGCCGCCCCGTAGAAGATAATGGTGTCTGACAGGCCCACAGGCCTGATGAGACGCTACGTCGTACCTTCAGTTCTTGGACTTTGGTCCCACAGCCCAGCATGTAACAGGGACCCTCCCCCAGGCCCTGGCACAGCCCGCCTCGCCAGGCGATTATAACATGCTGACGAGAGCGACGGCCTTGGCATCTAAGAACAGTTCAAATCACAACAGCAAGTCAAGGCCTTCCCAGGAGTCTGTCAGACAGGGCCGCTGCCCTGCTGCCTCACTGAGCCACATGCATGACAAAGGCCCATCTACTTGGAGTCCAGACAAGAGGCAGACACTCCGCAAGGTGCGTATCAGGTGTTATGTCATCTAACCCTGTGACCCCCTGTGAACTGCTGCGGCTCTATCCCCACTGTGACACACAGAAGCTAGGCTTGGGGTGAAGTACTCACCCGAGGCGCTCAGCCGCAGAGGGCAGAGCCGGGACGCAAGCCTAGATCTGTCCCACTGCGCAGCCCGGGCTGGTTCTACCCCCTGGTCCCTGTTGGGATGTGTGTGGGAGCCAACCAGTCCATGTCCCATGTCTCTCTCTCTCTCTCTCTCTCTCTCTCTCTCTCTCTCTCACACACACACACACACACACAGTCCCTCTGGAAGTAGGGAAGGTTTTGAGTGATGGGAGTTGGTGATGAAGGGTATTATGGGATTGGAAAGAGGACTGGGTTAAGGAGGACTGAAGGGGCTGAAGGTAAAAGTGAACGAAAGAGCAGGGAGGGAGGGTGGTCAGCAAGGTACATGAGAGCGGAATCCGGGGACAGAGTGCCCTCTTTGCCAATCGGCAGCCGGGTGTCCTCAGGCAACTTGCTTCCTCTAACAAGTCTGCTCCCTCCTTGGTCAATGAAGGGCTTCGTGGATCTCTGAGATCGAACTCATTGAAACGGCTGTTCATAAGAGTAGTTAGCTTCCAGATTTACGCTCTCCTCTCAATAGTTTCCTATGGGATGAGCATGTATTACTTATATATCCAGAAACAAAACAAAACACAACAAAACAAAACTTCCTGTAGTTTCCATTCCTTCGACCACAAGAAGGCTTTCTTGCGTCCGTTCACACCCTTCAAACTCTGAACAGGGCTGACGACAACTCCTCCAAGGGCACTCCTCCCTAAAATACCAGCGACACTTGTAAACATCGGGCTGCAATAATAGTTTAAAGATTTTTAGTAAATCTTCCTGCCATAGATGTGGGTATTGTTTCATTTGAGAGGAAAGTGAGTCATGGTTGTCCATCTTTGATTTTGCACTTGAATCGACTCCATTGCTATAGCTCTGAGGACCTGTGACGTGCTCATTGAGGCGACATGGGGTCCATGCTGATGTCTAGACTCCTTTACCTCCTGGATCCAAATATTCGTCATCTGGAAAACAGCGTCACCACGTAGGGCTCTTGGTTCGCTCACGATGCAGGTGCCTCTGCACTTCCTCGCTTCTGAATCACTTAGTCCCTCTGTGACCAGAAGGGCAGCGGATACTTGAAGTTTTGCTTCCTGAGGAACATCTCATTCATGTGTGAAGACTGACCTTCAACATATGCCTATAGTAAGATGGCCAGAAGTCCCGCTTTTGGCGGGACAGTCCTGATTTTTAACAATTTGTCCTGCATCCCGCGGCGTTTTAAAAAAGTCCCGATTACTCTTTGTAATATTTTAAGTAATAATAAAAAAGAAAAGAAAAAAAAAAGAAGTGCATCCTCCCCTCCCCCCGGTCAATGGTGTGCCGCTTTAAATCTGGTCACCTTAGCCTATAGAGATGCCAACAATACAGAAAAGCTGCACCAGACTGATTGGCAAAAGTATTTTCACAGCGTGAATCTCCAAGAATGTGTCCTTGCACTTCGAGGTGTCATTTGACTTGGGGAGTCCAGTGTGGGCTGCCTGTAGCTTCATCAAGGGTCGCTTTCTTAGGGTCACCTGATCCCCCACCCACACAACTGTGAGTCTCCCTTTCCTGTCCCCCCTCCCCCCCGCCCTTCCCTCTGGCGGCCATGCCAGTCCCTGCGCTCGGCACCCATCCCTTGTGGTCGTGAGGCCTGCACTTCCTGCATAACCCACTCTGTGTCCTCCTCAGCAGTAAGTGACCCACCCTTTGGAAAAAAATCATGCTGCATCCCTAAGAAGTCACACTGGAAAACATGAATGTCTTGACTAATTTAAAGCTGCAAATGAAAAACACTTAGGCTGCAATTATCGGTTTATGAGGGGAAGCGTATCATCTCATGAGGTGAGTTGTGTCTTCTCAGTACCAATCACTCCCCACAGGCCTAATTTGTTTTCCTCTGCGTGCAACCTGCTGCCCTCCGAGGAAACGCGCACGGATGCAGCATGATGAGCTGTGTGCCCATCCTGCGCGGCCGGGCCATTCGGGCTCGAGCTGAGCCTGAGGATCGAGCGGCTCAGGGAAGATCCGAATGTGCCAGGCATCGCGTTTGTCTCCCACAGACAAGAATCTCCTTTTTCCAGCAGGTGACGAACTCAGACTGTCATCACAACAAATTAATGTATTCATCTGCTGATGGTGAGCTTAAGCTGAGCTGGTGATTCAATATTTAGGAGATAATTCCTGACCAAAACCTCAGGAATTACATTAAATTGATACTTAGCTTTGTTTCCTCGTGCTATCTGGCCCCAGGGAAAACCTGGCACATTTTCTCTTTCAAACTGTTGACTTTTTTTTTTTTTACAATAAACGTGCATGGCTACTCTTCGGATTTCTCCTGCTCACACAGTTCAGGGACTGGTTGGCTCACCAATACCGCGTGTTCCAAACGGCTTTGCAAACTGTAACAGCATAGAGGCCCCATGGTACAGTGTATACATGCCTCCGAAGTGCCCTGACCATGCCTTTTGATCAATAACTAGCTTTTGTCTTCATTCGGAAAATGCTCAGACTAACTTCTGGCTGTTTTGATAGTTCCAGTTCAAAACACTTCCCGCTCTCTGCCAAACAGGTCCCGAAGAAAGACAATTCGGGTTATGCAACCGCCCCTAAAAGTCCCGCCATATATGTCAACTCTGGCTCAACCAACAACATGGGAATCAAACCCACAGCCCTTCTGTCCGTGGGCTGCCACTCTAACCGAGCCAAACAGCCCAGGGCTGTTGCCAGTAAGTATTGAATGAGTATTAACAATTACATTAAGGTAAAAGGAGAAAAGTCATAATTTGTCCATTTCCCGTTATAACTAAGCCTCCAGATAGATCCGCCTTACATTTTATTACAGACATAGATAAGAGGAAACCCAGCTATCAAACCAAAACATTCACCTCATCTATACCTTCAAGAATAATAGACAATACATTAGAATGGAAGGGCATTTGCTTTGCGATGTTATTTGCTATAAAAGGCAACCACGACAAATGCCTTCATTTATTCCTGGGCAGGTTTTCCATACTTTTTAGAGCACGTGCCAGACAAACAGGAGGCGGTATTGGAATGAGTCGTAAGCAATCAACTGCTTGGCTCATACACCACTAAGTGTTAAGCGTGGATTCAGATATGAAAGTAAGGGTTACAGGATGTGAGCCTTTCCTGGTGGGCCTGGGACAATCCCGCAGTATGCAGGATGGGTGGCACCCTGACCATTTCCTAGCAAGTAGATTATATAAAGTCTGAAGATTTTCAAATTTGATTTTTTCCCTCTTGTATCTGTTGACTCTTTCTTTTTGTAGAACTTATTTGCCACACTACAATTTACTGAGTGCTGGATGCTTGTAAAGATGTAAGAGAAGATCATTCCAGAATCTGTGCTTCTGAAATGAAGACTATCTTGATCAGCTTGTCAACTGAGCATGAAAATCTCTTGATGGAGGGGAAGGAGGAGGGAGGGAGGAAGACAGGGCAAAAGAGAGGAAAGGAGAGAGACAGAAAGCTTGTCAGTACCATTCAAGGAAAAGAGAACTTCCTAACTGTCGTCCTAGAAAGATCAAAATAGGTATAAGGATGAGGTGGCTTTGCCACAATTACTTGGAACAACATCCTTTCACACCATCCAATTCCCTGCTTCTCATTTAATTCTCAGCCAGTAGCCTGGTATGTCCTGAGCTGGGGTCATGGAACACACGGTGCTGACAGAGGCAATGTTACAGAGGATGCTTTTCCCTGGAAAGGAGTGTGCTTCTCTGCAAATTAAAAGAGTGGTGTAAACAGTATGAGTTTAGCAAATATGATTGACTTATAACCACGTTTTAAAATAAGAACCAACACTTCCAGAGCATTTACTATGTGCCTGACGCACCTCTAAGTCCTCAACCTACACAAATCCCTTACTCCTCACAGTAAACCCCGAGAAGTAAACGTGATTATTGTGCCCATTTTACAGACAAGGAAACTGAGGCTGAGATCTCGGGGGGGGGGGAGCATTTAACCAATTTCTACACCTGAGAGCTAAGACACTAAACCCTTAAGCAGTAATAACCCCACATGTACTCTCACATATCTGCCTGGAAATAGCCCCAGCAATCATACTACAACACAAGGTGGTACCTGCCCTGTTTTGGCGACTCTGTTCTCTCTTGAGAATGAGGACAGCAGCAGAGAATTGCAAACAAAATCTATGCTCTCTTTCCAGATCAACTGTGGGCGAGTGAGTCTCCAAGTTATCATCCAACCAGCACACAGAGCATATGCAGTGCACACAGAGCGTATGAAGTGCACACAGAGCATATGCAGTGCACACAGAGC
>PVJC01010451.1:0-43590 GCA_004026665.1 Murina feae
AAAAAAAAAAAAAAAAAAAAAAAAAAAAAAAAAAAAAAAAAAAAGAAAATGAAAGGACTGAGCCTTCACTGCTAGACTTGTAAGCACCCATTCAACCAATTTATTTTAAAATATAGCGTTTTGTGGGCTGGTAGAGGTTAATGGGGAGAAAGGGAGGACCTATGTCATAATTTCAACAATAAAGATTTTTTTTAAAAAAAGAAAAAATAGAGAGGGAGAGTTTCGGTAGTATGTGAGATTTTTGGAATGAATTAAAAAATTAAATTGCTGCTAAGTATCTCTGAGGAAATTTTATTAAAAAGTTATTTTGAAAGACACATATGTAATAACTTAAGAAAAAAATTTTTTTAAGTGATTTTGATCACTGACTTTATTCTCAACACAGTTTCATGGGAGAGAATAGAGAGAGAGAGGAAGACAGATTTGAAAACAGGAGTCAGCGACTGAAGCAGTACATGCAACCTGGGCCTAACTGGTGAGGAACAAGGCGAGGCAGCGGATGCTCTAATGCAGGCCGTGTTCCAGGAGAGCTGTTCCCGTGGGTTTTCCGTGACTAGATGTATCTAATCTATTACAATGGCATTCTCAATGTGGAAACGAATATTAATTCTGGATATTCTCATTTACATCTTTTAATACCTTGTTTATAATATGATAGCCAACATTTTTTCCCCTCTAAAATATAGCTAGATCTCAAAACGAATCCAAATTCTGGCTGGCTTATTTATTCTGATAGGCCCATATACATCACTCAACTGTAAAGAATAATTATAGTTAGGCTGGTGGTGGGCTATGGTTTTTTATATTGATTGATTTTGCCAGGTACGTGCACAAATGGCCTCCGGTGGGCTGTTTAGTGTGTGCTTGTGCTCCTGTCACATTTTTTCCTGACCCCTGGGAGTCCAGTGAGCTTCTTGAAGAAGCTCCAGGCTCCTCTTACTCCCTTTCCCCCTTCCTGTATTTCAAAGATGGAGGCTGACCTGGATTGGCCAACCTCCAGGATAATGTAACAGGTCCCAGACTGAGAGAACGGGAATCTGACTGGAGAAAAAAGATGAGTTATACGCACTGAACACTCTCTCTTCACGCACGTGGCGAATGGAAAGGAGCCACAGGAACACGGGGAGCACCCAGCATGCGCAGCCAGCCGCCACCATGCTGGCTTCCGGCGTGACCTGCTCCCCTCCTTTCTCAGGTGGAAAGGGATGTGTTCTAGTAGTTAGGGCACAGAGTGTACAGCTTGTCTAGGTCCAAGGAATCCTCCAATAAGAGTTCAAATGTGCGGTTTGAGCCAGACTTCTAACTGGTAATAACATATTTCTATGGCGTACATATTTCATAAGGAAGGAAGAATTTCTGGAAACTACATTGATGGAGGTTTCTACTACTATATGTCCAGACAATTTCCAATCTCTATAAGGAGAGAGTTATAAGCCATTATGGTTGGCCCATGAACAATGCGGGGGTTAGGCGTGCCAACCCCCATGCAGTCAAAAATCCACATATATCTTTTTATTCCCCCAAAATGTAACTACTGATAGCCTCCTGTTGGATGGAAGCCTTACTGATAATATAAGCAGTGAATTAACACAGATGTTATATGTTATACATATTATAAACTTCGTTCTTACAATAAAGTAAACCAGATAAAAGAAAACATCACTAAGGAAATAATAAGGAAGAGAAAACACAAACACCATTTTGCATGGAAAACTGAGGTTCCGGGATACTTATTGCTTTGTCACTATCTCACACACACTGAGAGACTGAGCTGGCATTTCTTTCTGATCTCTAGAACTCCAAGGAGCTTGCACTATCTATGTTAGCATCCTCTCTGCCTGCATGAGGTTGAGTTCATCACAAGGCAAAAAAAAATTTTTTATTGATTAGTTAAAATCCTTTATGGCCTCCTACCCAGAGAGAAATGACCATGGAGTGAGCATCCCTACTTAAGAGATAACGTAATTAGATTAATAATTAATCCATAGTAATGTCCTTCCACACTTTTGACTTTTATACAGTCCCTTACTTTTACAAATACTTGATGCGTTTGATCTAGCAATGTTAAGTCACTGGTCCAACTTCCCCTGACAAGTGATGGGGCCAGATGCCTCGGCGACTCTGAAGCTACTCCATGAAATCATTCTTTATCTCCTAAAATCTGGCTGGATGTTGTTTGAGTTCTTTTATAGACTGAAGGAGGGGCTTGCTCTGAATTGTCTTCCTCCGGTCCCCTTTGCTACCACAGGCCAGGGGCATGAGCAGGAGGCAGCCCTGCGGTTGACAGGGAAGCCTGGCGATGCCCAGCTTCTGGGAAAGGCAGCGGGCACTGGTAATTTTCCTTCCTCAACACGGGATCACACGGAGCGCTTCCCAGCAACTCATTCTATCGTATTCTATCCTTTGATCCCAACAAACATTTCAAAGGAGCCATAAAATATTTAATCTGGAAAATGTTTAGAAAACATATTTAGTCTTATCTAACCACTTCAGATCATCTGACTACAAGACCAGGCAAATTAAGATTCCCAAGGAAAAGTCAAGAGTAAGTTAGAATGCATGGGACAGTCAAGGGTAAGAATAGTTTCTTTCCTTTATCCCTCCCGGCCTTCCTTTTTCAATAATTAATTGCCAAATAGATGTCAAAATCAAAGAATACAAATTATCATTTTCTACATCTGTGTGTGTGTGTGTGTGTGTGTGTGTGTGTGTGTTTCCCAAACACTGTAGATATAAAATGGACTCCCCAGGAATTCACAGCCTATTATTGAGGAAACAAAATTGTAAATAAATAATCACCAATAAAAGCAGTTATAAGCGCCAGGACTGTGATATTTTCAAGACGGAATGTCCCTCCTTAACGCCTAAACAGCCTGCTGGTGCCTTCTGGTTCTTAGTCTACAGCTTGATTCTTCCCTCCAGATTGATTCTTATCGCCTTGTCAATAGCCAGTCTCCTAGGAAACCAGCCTAGATGACATTGTAACCTAGAGCAGACCTTGGGGACCCACGGCAATAGCCCCGACTATGACACTTTCCTCCCATTAACCCTGACTGAGGGCTAAAGATGGAACATTCCGGCTTACAATTCCCGGAGCACCTCTTGAGTTCAGCTTGCCTCAAGTAGGACCATACATCAGAATTACAGGTCTCCCGCTTCAGTGCCTTATACTCTGGTTAGTTCAGGGGATTCAGGTTTCAAGTGCCAGACCCTGTTCTTAAAAGCCACTATTTCAAATATTCGGGAAGTCCTATTTGTTTTTAACTCAGTGAAAGAGGTTACATGGAAATGGTTTTCTACTTAAGAGTCTAGTGTAGCCTGGCCAGCGTGGTTCAATAGTTGAGCGTAGACCAATGAACCAGGAGGTCGTGATTCGATTCCTGGTCAGAGTATATGCCTGGGTTGCAGGCTCAATCCCCAGTATGGAAGTAGCCGATCAATGATTTTCTCTCTCATCATTGATCTCTCGATCTCTCTCTCTCTCTCTCTCTCTCTCTCTCTCTCTCTCTCTCTCTCTCTCTCTCTCTCTCTCCCGCCCCCTCTTCCCTTCATCTCTGAAATCAACAAAAATATTTTTTTAAAGAATATCGTGTAGATGCTGGATTATAATTAGCATGATTGGTGAGCACAGAACTCTTGTTTGTGTGAAGGCTAACTAGCCTACGTCATCCAACATTTATAGCAGAAGCAGGCCACTGATATCTATTTTTGCATTTAGAAAAAAGGCTTAGGGGCAGTGATTATTTAAAAGTTTAACCTACATGGTTTTTCCTCCTTATCAAAATAACAAATCAATAATACTGAAAAGTATTGGAGATACATTTTAGAAAGAGCAGGTATACACCAAATTAGAGCTATTAGCCAAGGTTATTAAAGAGATAATGGACATCATGGCATAATAATGATCAATCACAAAACTTATTGAATATATATAAAATATTGTATATGTGTGTACATATACTAGTACACATATACACACATTTACCTGAGCCAATATTAACATCTTGACTGTTGTACACACTAGGACCATTTATTGCCATGAAGTACAAGATTCTGTCAGGTTTCCTTTATTGACATTTTTAATCATATCCTAGCTCTACTTTCCTAAATAATCAACAGACTAAAGGGTTATGTCACACCTAATAACAGTCCCTTAGACCCAGAAATGTAGTTTCCTGGTTTAAATCATAAAAACCTTACATGTCTGAGAGAGAAAAACAAAAAATAGATTGGTGTTGTTTATAATTCTAATCTGCCTTTGCCACATACTAATCTTTTCATCAGATTCTTGAGACCGGGGTATTGTCTTGAAATGGGTGAACATTTTGGAAGAGTTTTGATAGGTGATATGCAAAAGAACATCCTCAGTAAATACTTCTCCTGAATCATTTATTCAGTACATATTTTTGTAATGGTTGCTTTGCCACCATTGCCATTCATCGTGCAACTTCTGAAAATGCCAAGGTAGGTAAGACTTGACCTCTTTTTTTGGAGACATGCAAACAGATAATTAAGTGCTGTTGCCTGAATAATAGCATGGGTGCAAACAAACTTACATGACATCACAAAAGAAAAAAATAAGTGGCTTTGATTGGGAAGGCAGGCCAGGGGGAATCAAAAGAGCCTAACAGGAGAGGTGATATTTGAGGACTGAATAGGAGTATTTTAGGTGCGTGTGTGGGGAAAACAGGAAGTGGCAGGTGCAATGTGGGAAGGCTAGAGAACCCTCATGGGTGTGATGGTTCGCAAGTCGCCAAATTATGAGTAAAAAGGAGGGCAGAGTGGAGGGATGCAGCTGATGCTACTGCTAATCCCACAGACTGGTACCTATTGCAGAAATGCAGTTCTTCCTTGGGTAAGGAAACCGTCCTTAAAGGTTAAACACATGCTGCTTACGTTAAAGATGACCACTCTCTTTCAAAGAGTTCCAGCAGTCACTTCTCCCACTCTCCATTACAACCCGTCCTCCAGCTGGTCCTCCCTCCCAAAGAAGTCCCAAGTGCCTTCTACAGGATTTGGTATTCAGAAGGCTGAATAATGAAAAGTTATTCAAACAGCATACCAGAAGCTAACTACGTCGAGCGTATCTATTGACTGAAGAGATTTGCATTATGAACTAAGTCGGCGCAAAAAAAGATGATGGGAAATCACAGCAAAAACAAAGAAATCGATAATTTATGCCGGAAACCAATCATTTTCACCAACCTTCATTGCTCTGAAAGGTCAGAGCTATGCACCCATTGTTTAAGATGAAACATTGTTAATTAAAGCAACCTCCACCTGTTAATCACACGTAAATTCTTGCTTGGAATTTCCTGCTTAAGGGATATGGGTGTTTCCCATAGCCTCAATAAAAGCCTGGCGAGGCCTGGGCACCAGTCAGTGGTAGTCCCTCCCACTAGAAGTGGGCTCCCACCGGGCCCCCAATTCCCAAATTAATTCTTTTCTAGTCTCTCCCTTCATTTTGTGTACAGCCTTCTCCAGAACCCGAACCCTGAACAGGAATCCTGAACCACTCGGGCTGTGATTCAGGGTCTTTTGTGGTTCCACATAATTTTTTGTATTACCTGTTCTAGTTTTTTGAAATATACCATTGGTATCTTGATGCTAATTTTGTTGAATCTATAGATTGCTTTGGGTATATGAACATTTTAATGATGTTAAGTCTTCCTGTCCATGAACACAGTATATGCTTCCACTTATTTGTATCTTCTTTTTTTTTCTTTTTCAGTTTATACATACACTAATTTGTTATTTTCCAACACTGAGATCATACTCTGCCTTTACCTCTACTTAAAGTATTTTAGATATTTTTCCATTTCAAGAAGCATAAATCTATATAACTTTAATACTACAGAATATTTCTTGGTAACTCTGCCTTCCAACATTAACTTGTTGACAATTTTTTTGCTATTATTAAAAAAATGTTCAATGAATATTCTTGCTAAAAGTGTCTTTGTCCTGATTACTTCTTTCATATACTTTCTTAAATAAAACCTTTTAAAATGATCCTTAGATTTGTTTATACATATTTCTAGATTGCCCTCCAGAAAGATGTTCCAGTTAAATTCCTTCTAAGTACTAACAGGTTAATTCAACTGCCAGGAAACATGCTGATTTTGCATCAACCCATTGTGCCCCCTGCTTCCCCAACCATAACATCCTTTTGAGAAGCCATCCAGCATTAATCGAACCAATAAAACGTGGCCTTTTCTGCTCAGAGTGAAAAGGCTAAAACAGATGATACAATTTGCAAGGAACACATGCAAACATGGATCCCAGAGCTAAATTGCATGCAGTACAGATGCTAAGCACCCTGAGAAGCTCGACTTATTTCCTTCTGCTTGTAGTTCCCAATTGGGGTGGAAATAAAACATACCCATGAGTTGTAATGTGTTTGATCTATATCCTAAAGGAATATTTAATCTTCTGGCTTAACTTTAGAGATATTGATGCAAAATCAGCCCTCACCAACCACTCTCTACCTTCTCCTGGTACCATGACTACCAGACCCAATAAACAGCCCTCACTAACCACTCTCTACCTTCACCTTGTACCATGATTACCACAAGCAATAAACAGCCCCCACTAACCACTCTCCACCTTCACCTGGTACCATAACTACCACACCCAATATACACCAGCCACATGGATTTTTCTCTATGTTTCTCTAGTATTAAGCTCACTTCTGACCAGAAGGCTTTCCATGTGCTATCTTTCACACAAATGCTTTTCCCCTGGGTCATCCCCAGTGGTTTCTTCTCACTATTCAGGCATCCATGTCATTCATCTCACTCATGACATGCTCAGAAAGGGTTTCTAATTTTTTAATAAAAAAAATATTTTAAGTTATAAAATTAAAATCACATTGAATATATATACTTGATTGATTTAATAGAAAGTAAAAAACATGAAATGATATATGAAACTATTCAAATGTGTTCATCAATGAGCTTTTTCAGATAACTAAGAAAATACATAATCACATAAAGTATATAAGTTTAAAAACCAGAAATATAATTCCATATCCCAAAAGCAACTTCTCTTTGTTTAAAAATGTAACTAGAAAGACAGGTGTCAAAATGTATTTAAACAGATCATTGAAATCATAATCACTACACAATTTTGTATAATAATTTTTTCTTAATACTTAATAAAAAATACTTCCCCAATCATAATAGAAACTCGGTGATAAATTTGCTATTTGCCTGTTTGATTTGGGATGATTTTGGTAAATTTTAGGTGTGTGGCTATTGTTCTTTGACTTCTTTGAAGCTTTGACAGCCCTTAATAATAATAATAGAAACTGAAAAAATTGAGATACAATCTTAACGCCACATTCTGAATGTTGCTCACCATTCAGTGGAACTAGAGAAAGTTCCAGTATTTTCTCTGCAATTTGAAGTCTTTGGAGGTTTAGTATAAATAGTTGTAGGTCAACATCTCAACAACTTTTCTATGAAACATGAAATAGAATATGTCCAAATGCTATACTTTTCAGGGCTATTAAGTTCCAATGTTATTAAGCTCAAATTTGAACTAGCCCTGTAGGGTGAATTGCAAGAAACACACTCATAAATTCTCTGTGAATTCAGTAGCATTCACTTGGACAGTCTGCATACTTCTTGAATACTTGAATATTCCTAAGAGGTTCATGTTTCTGCTATGGATCCCCCCTCCCCAATATATGTATAGTTTTTTATATATAAATATAACATCATTTGTGTGGTAATTTACAATGTATTTATAAATTTTATGTATATGCAAGTCTACTCACATACTTTATAAATACAGAGAAAAATATTTTCAAGATATGGAATAAGCCACATTTTAAAACAAGTATTTTATGCGCCATTGGAACAAGCAACCTTGAAATTGTCACTAAAAATAATCACTATGATTCAAGGGTCTGGCTCTTAGTTCAATTTATTTCAAAACTGTGTTTGAGAAACCAGCACCGCTAAACGAGCTATCTGCCACGCGTAGAAATCTTCAAGAAAGGGAAGAGAAGGAGCACCATGAGCTTGCTAAATAAGCCATCATGCTCCATCCCACCACATAGGGTTCACGTCGTGTTTTGGATGTATCACTTTTTTGAAAAATATTTTTATTGACTTCAGAGAGGAAGGGAAAGAGAGAGAGATAGAAACATCAATGATGACAGAGAATCATTGATCACCTGCCTCCTGCACGCCCCACACCAGGGATTAAGCCCACAACCCAGCATATGCCCCGACCGGAATCAAACCGTGACCTCCTGATTCATAGGTCAATGTTCAACCACTGAGCCATGCAGGCTGAGCAGGATGGATTTATCACTTTTAAATATCTTGCTAAGGGTGAGATTTCATACAAGTTTTAGTCAATATCCCAAGGCAAAATAAACAGAATGTAGTATATTAATAATCAAGTCTGTGATCCATATATCAAGTCATGTACTCAAAAAAAATTTTTTTTTCTGGCTGCTTCTTGTTTGACTTGATGAGCTTGTTGTTTTTTACCTCACAGTGTTCCAACGGGCTTGTACTGGAAGTAGAAGGAAGCTGGCTCTCATTGTCCAATGTTTGCTTTTTTTCTTGCATTATTGATATAACTTGAAATACACGATTTCATTGCAGGAATCATTTTTAACACCTTTACTGACTGACATCCAATAAGTGGCACATATTAAAAGTGTATGCTTGGATTCATCTTGACAAATGTATACACTCGGGAAAACATCACCACACTGTCTTGATTATGCAGCTTTATAGTAAGTCTTAAAAACAGGTATGGTAAATTCACCGATTTTATTCTTCCTTTTCAAAGGAGTTTGGCTATTCTAAGTCCTTTGTATTTCCATAGGAACTGAGTTAAATGCTATGAAGCAATACAGTGCTTTATACTTAGAGGATCGAACCATGGAAACTAATCAACTATAGGAGAAGACATTTCCTTGAGGAAGTTAATAGATGACAAGCAGAGAGAAATGTCTCTCAGGAAAGGGAAGCATTCCTATCACAGGAAGAGGAATGGAGCACTGGAGCCTAGACACAGTGTGAGGATGGGACCAGGGAGGTGGCAAGGGCCCGATCATGCCGCTTAAAAACTTGTGTAAATATTTTAATCTTTATTCTGAGAGCAATCAGAAACTACTAAGTGATTTAAAAAAAAAACAAAACACTAAATGACTTTTAGCAGAAAAACAACACAATCAGATTCATGTTTTGAAAAGACTAGTGTTTTGGGTTCCTTCCAGAAAATCAAAAAGAAAGGGAAGAAGCAGGATAGAAAATCTCATCTTCCCTGACCTAATTGTTATGTTGGAGGTTGTCTCAAACAAATATGGAAAGGTGGAAGAAAGTGCATCATGTATCAGCCCACAGATCACATCAGGTTGGGATGCCTTTCTTGAAAGGGTGAGGGAAAAAACCAACACTGGGCAGTACCATTTGATTAAAAGTGTACTAGCTACCCAGCTGGTGTAACTCAGCGGCTGAGCATTGACTCAGGAGCCAGGAGGTCACGATTTAATTCTAGGTCAGAGCACATGCCTGGGTTGTGAGCTCAATCCTCAGTGTATATGTGTGTGGGGGGGGGGGGGGCAGGCATTTATATGACTGTAAAAGTCTAGATCATAGATTATGCTGAGAAACAGAATGTAGACTACAACATTATAAAGTCAAAATATTGTTCTCTCAGGTGTTTTATTATCTACTGGGGGGGGGGGCAGTCTTTAAGCCTGGCCTATGCCCTCTCCCAGTCTGGAACCCCTTGGGGGATGTCCACCTGCTGGCTTAGGCCTGCTCCCTGGGGAATTCAGGCCTAAGCTGGCAGTCAGACATCACTCTGGCAGACCAGGAGCCCTCAGGGGATGTCCACTGGCCAGCGGGGAGCAGGCCTAGGCTGCAATCGGACATCCTTAGTGCTGCTGAGGAGGCGGGAGAGGCTCCCACCACCACTGCTGTGTTAGAAGCCATCAGCCTGGCTTGTGGCTAAGCAGAGCTCCCCCTATGGGAGCAAACTGATCACCTGGGGGCAACTCCTGCATTGAGCATCTGTCCCCTGATGGCCAGTGTGTGTCATAGTGACCAGTCATTCCAAGTTGTTCTGCTGTTAGGTCAATTTGCATATTACCCTTTTATTATATAGGATAGAGGCCTGGTGCATGGGTAGGAGCTGGTTGGTTTGCCCTGAAGGGTGTCCCAGATCAGGGTGGGGGTCCCGCTGGGGTGCCAGCCAGACTGGGTGAGGGGTTGAGGGTCATTTTCAGGCTGGCCACACCCCCTTCAGGGTGGTGCCTGGCCAGTCTGGGTGAGGGGATGACAGCTGTTTGCAGGCTAGTCAAGCCCCCCAGCAGGGACCCTCACCCATCCGGGTGTGGCCAGCCTGGATGAGTGGCTGATGGCTGTTTGCAGAATGATCACAGTCCCTTCAGGGTGAGAGTCCTCCCCTGGGGTGCCTGGCCATCCTGGGTGAGGGGCTGATGGCTGTTTGCAGGCTGGCCATGGTCCCCAATGATCCAAGCTCCCAGGGAGGCCACTGGAAGCAGGTATCTGGGATTTATTTATCTTCTATAATTGAAACTTTGTTGCCTTGAACAGAGGCCATAGCCAGCCAGTACAGGCAGGAAGCTTGGCTTCCTCCATCACCAGGGTAACCAAGCCTCCTGCATGCTCCAGCTCCATGGCTGTGGCCACCATCTTAGTTGGATTAATTTGCATATAGTCACTCTGATTGGCTGGTGGGCGTGGCTTGGGGCATAGCAGAGGTGCAGTCCATTTGCATGTTTCTCTTTTATTAGATTAGATTATCATTTTGCTTTCATTCTTTGATGTGAGTTGATATAGTTACTCAAAAGAATCTACATTTGGCCCTCACTGGTTTGGCTCAATGGATAAAGTGTCGGCCTGTGGACTCAAGGGTCCCAGGTTTGATTCCAGTCAAGGGCATGTACCTGGGTTGCAGCACATCCCCAGTAGGAGGTGTGCAGGAGGCAGCTGATTGATGTTTCTCTCTCATCGATGTTTCTAACTCTCTATCCCTCTGCCTTCCTATATTTAAAAAAAAAAAAAAAGAATCTACATTTGTGAATTTAAATGGGGAACATGGAGACTATACCTGCATAAAATCCTTAGAAAGCATGTATATGTTCAATTGACCTACTATATCAATGCACTTACAGTTTATCCTACAAATATGGCAAAAAATTAAGACAAGAGCTACCATATGACCATCATGGTATTGAACTTCAGTGTAAGATGTTGGGGAGTAAAAGTTTCAGCCAGTGATCCTCCCCACTGTAAACCTATCTCATCTCTATACAGCATGCCAATTTCTTGGAGATATTCCAGAAATGAATACTATAAAAAAAATTTAGATTTAAAATGAATATCTTCTCTGACTGAAATCCCAGAACATAGGCCCAGGAGGTCATGGTTCAATTCCAGGTCAAGGCACATGACTGGGATGCAGACTCAACCCCCAGTAAGGGGCGTGCAGGAGGCAGCCAATCAATGATTCTCTTTCATCACTGATGTTTATCTCTCTCTCTTCTTCTCCTTTCCTCTGTCAAATCAATTTTTTAAAAAATTTTAAGAGCTCCCTTTTATTTAAGTGTAAGCTTCAAATTCCATGAGGAATGGCAATGCTCAGATAGTACCCTGCATTTCCACTTCAATTCATTTCTCTCTTTAGACAAATCACAGAAAGCCAAAAATTCACCCCATTTGTAATCAACAGTGCAGCCTCTAACACCATCATGGTTTCCTCTGAAAATGTTGCCTGAGTACTTGAAAAATCATCTTAAAATATATTTTTCAAGTGGCAAGCATAATTGGTGTAACATGAATTAGTCCAACTAATATTCAGACTGATGGTGTTTATTTTGATCTTGTTCAGACACTCACCACACTCTTATTTTTAACATGAATATGGAAAAAGCTGATTAGTGGAAATGGGAAATCTAACTTTCAATGCTGGCCCTGACCCTTGAATTTTTCTTTTAGCTTAAAAAAATAAGTTAGTTCTTTGAATCAGGGTTATGTAAAATGGATTATTATTTGGACCAGGTGTTACCTAAGGAAGTTTTGCAGTTGATGTTTAATGAATCTCTCACCAAGGTCATGTTGATAAGAAATATTTCCCTATAATGGAACTCACGACCCAAAAATTAAGACTATGTAAAGGTGAATCTAACCTTCAAGGTGTCTTTGTAAGCATAGTAGAAGACAACAATTTTCAACCTTTTTCATCTCATTGTACATAATAAACCAGTTACTAAAATTCTGTGGCATATATATATATATATATATATATATATATATATATATATATATATATATATTCATATCTCCAATCTGATAAAAAAATAGGTATAATTTTGATTCATTCATACTGGATGGTTATTGTTCTATTGGCTATCTTTTTTTATTGATAATCCAAGGTTTATAAAGTATGTTCCTCAATTGTTCTAGACAAAACCCTTTTCTTATTTTACTTTCTTTTTTTCTTTCTTATCTTCAGGGCCCATTTCCTTTCTCCTCCCTACCCAGAGCCTTGACTATATATGTAACTTTGTAAAACATAATGCTATTTATGTGTGTTTGTATTTTCAACTTACAGAAAAATGATGCATAATTTTCTCAATTTATAATTACACATTTATCACCTATCCAAGTTTTACTATATGTATCCTGTTCGTTGATTGTTATATTTTACTTATTTTACCAGAAATAGACACATAAGTTACCTTGAGTTTTTACTACCACAAATATTATGTAAGCTGTTTGAAATCTCAGGATCAACACAAAAACCATGTTAGTGGGGCTTGAAGAAGGGACAGTATGATATTCTTGAGCATATCCCCTTTATAGATTTACTAGAAGCCCAGCGCGCGAAATCGCGCAGCCCCATCCACTCACACCTGCCCGCCCACCCGCCTGCCACCCCACCACGCTCGCAGCCCTCCTCACCCATGCGGTCTTTGGTCATTATGGTATTAGGCCCACAGGCCTTTTATAATATAGATGTGACATTTTTAATAGTTAAAAATAGCCAGAGTGGGGACTGTTAATCTATAGATTGAGTCATTGTTACTTTCATCACTAACCACTAAATTGCTCTCCAAAATGGCTGTATCATTTTTTATATCTCTGCCACAGTGCAAGGAGGTTTGTGTTTGCCCTTCTTCATCAAAATATGATACTTTCTGAAAGGAGCCCTCATACACTGCTGGTGGGAATAGAAACTGGTACAGCCACTCTGGAAAATAGTATGAAGGTTCCTCAAAAAATTAAGAACAGAGCTACCATATGACCCAGCAATCCCTCTTATGGGATTTTGAAAACATTTATGAAGATATATGTACCCCTATGTTCATTGCAGCATGATTCACAACAAATAGCCAAGACATAGAAACAACCCAAGAGTCCTTGGATGAATGACTGGATAAAGCTGTGGTTCATACATACAAAGGAATACTACTCAGTCACGAGAAAAGATAAAATACTGCCATTTGCGGCAACATGGATGGATGTCAAGAGTGTCATGCAAAATGAAGTAAGTCACGAAGAAAAGGATAAGAACCATATGATTTCACTGATACATGGGAAATAAAACAGAAAGCAATAAGTGAACAAACAAAACCTCCTGGCCATAGACAACAGCATGGTGGTTGCTAGCCAGGTGTGGGGGTCACTGAAGAGGATGAGGGGGGTCATTAAAGGAGATAAAACTTTGGGTGATGAGCATAAATGCAATATACAGATGATGCATTATAGAACTGTACACTTGAAACTTACATAATATCATCTCAATAAACTTAATAATAATTTTTAAATTGGTACTTTTCGACTTTCTATTATTTTTTTTAAAACATAATGGGGAAGCCCTAGCTGGTTTGGCTCAATGGAAAGAGTGTCGGCCTGTGGACCAAAGGGTATCGGTTTCAACCCCGGTCAAAGGCACAAGCCTCAATTGCAGGCTCCTCCCCGGCTTAGGCCCTGGTCAGGGCGCGAGCAAGAGGCAACCAATCAATGTGTTTCTCTGATATTGATATTTCTCTCTGTCTTTCCCTCTCTCTTCCACTCTCTCTAAAAATCAATGGAAAAATATCCTCGGGTGAGGATTAAGATAGATAGATGATAGATAGATGATAGATAGATAGATAGATAGATAGATAGATAGATAGATAGATAACATAATGGGTAAGATGGCATCTCATTGCTTTAATTTGAGTGTTTTTTTTTCACTATAATATACTCGAGTATCTTTTCTTGTACTTGTTTGTCATTGGAATAGGACAAGCTAGGCCATGCTGAAATATCAGTGGCAATAACTCAACAAATCGGGCCAAGCTCCAGGGCAACTGGCCTCCGGTGGTTGCTGTAGGCAGCATCCATGTCAGTGATCTACTGCCTCAACAGATGGCCTCCAACACTGCCACTGAGGGGGAGTGGGGGTGGAGGGGGCACACCCGTTCTTGCTGGCCTTAGTCCAGATGTGACATATGTCACTCAGAGACTGTCAGCCAGAACAAGTTACTCGACTCCAAGGAAGCCCAGGAAGTGCAGAGGACTTTCTGCCACCACAATTTCGGTTTCCAACAAGCCTGTATGCTTTTGGCTTGTTGTTCTACTCTTCATGCCTTTATAATAATAATAAAAAAACAACATGTAAGCGATGATCGAGGAATCAATTTTGGGTGTCACTGACAGATGTAATCATGTCATGCCTCTGTTCACAAGTGCCCCGCTGCCTAACAGGCTAAGCTCCCTGGCCCACTTTTCTCTCCAATAACATCAGATCAAATTTAGGATGACTCTTCAATCCCATCAATTTTTGATCCATTTTTATTCAATCTTCGGGTAAATTGGAAGGTAGTGACGGTCCCTTAAGAACTGGTGGACAACTGAGTGAAATTTAATAAGGCACCTGACACTTTTGTGATTGTGATTTGTAGAGCTTTCATTTTATAACCTTAAGCAATGTTGACCTCAGAGAAGAATAGACAGAATGAGGGATGAAAAAAAAATGAATATGTTATTCATCTTTGTTCTAAACTTCCCAATGTCCTACTTGATAACTGCCTCCATAAAAGTCTAAGTTAATTTCTGAATCAAACGTGCATGATTTTGGAGAAAGTTGATTCATTGCCAAGGCATTTCCTATGCAATATGCACAAAAGGATGACAGGTAAATAGGTCTGACAATGAGCGCATTGACAGATAACAGGAAGGTATAGAAATGAACAAACAAAAAAATAACTGTCATGGGTGACTCTCAAGAGGACAGCCTAGGAGATCTGGAAGATCCATTTAATATACTGGGGTCTACTTGGAACCCCAAGAGATGGCCTGACTCTCTCAGGCAGAAAGGACACATTTGAAACCGTGCTCTTCAATTATTTCAGTCAAGCACACAATACTAATAGCTCTTAGGGTGAGCTGGAGTATCTGGAAGTTTGCAGGCCTGCTTTAGAAAATAAAATGTACCTCTGCTAGATTTTGTAAAATGTCACTTCAATTATTTTTGCACAATAGCATGGGCGAAGCAACGCTTTCTCGGATTAGCTTGACACGTGGTAATTTGGGTAGAGTTTATTCATCTCTAACTAGGACAAAGTGTCTCGCTGCCCTTGTTTACCAAAATGCTGTTGATTTTTGCTCCTTTCATTTGTAAACTCTGTAGCTTGGTTTCATCTTGAATGCTTGCGATTGGTACACTGAGGCAGGCTTGAATAGCACCAAACTCACAGCTATGGAAGCAAAGTGGAGTGGTACAAACATAAGTCCTGTTAACCAAAAGCCAAGGATTATTTTATTTTAATGTTCAACAGAACAATGAACAAGCAGAGTTTCTAACTTAAAAATAAAAGGAGCCCTAACCGGTTTGGCTCAGTGGATAGAGCGTCGGCCTGGGGACTGAAGGGTCCCAGGTTCAATTCCGGTCAAGGGAGTGTACTTTGGTTGCAGGCACATCCCCAGTAGGGGGTGTGCAGGAGGCAGCTGATTGATCTTTCTCTCTCATCGATGTTTCTATCTCTCTATCCCTCTCCCTTCCTCTCTGTAAAAAATCAATAAAATATATTTTTAAAAATAAGAAATAAATAAAAGGAAAAGTGAAGAGGAGACATTTCCAGTGCAACTAGGTTTCAATTCTTTACACTCTGGAGTCTCTCCTGACTCTCAAATGTTTATCTATATGTTTAGATCAAGGGGACTCTAATAATCATATCCCACCCTGACAGGAAAAGCTCACATGTGAAGTTACAGGTCCTCTTTAAAGATTGTTGGCACATTAAATGATGCTCACCAATTAGCCTTGATAATGTGTAATCACATACAGCATTGTGAACTTACTGAATTTTTCCCCCTTAATTATGCTACATTTAATTGGACCACATTGAAGTAGGTCATAGAATCAGATGAAACCTAGAGTTTAAAAGTCACCTCTTAGGCTACTTCTACCCACAAAGTTTATTTATTTTTGTTTTTCAACACACTTTATTTTTATTCTATTGATTACATTAAATTATATTCAATGTCGGTTTGGCCTTTCTATGCAATATCCAGACAGATTATTTTATACAAAGGCTCAATACAGAACAGAGAAAATGAAAGAGAAAAGGGAACTTGGGACTTACTGAGTACCTACAACTTTTAAGCCTTCTTATAAGCCTTTTATAGGCATTAACTCATAAGCCTCACACAAGAATCAAAACTTATGGCCATTTAATATTTACATTTTTTTTGCTAAATTTTGTTTTTTATAAAGTTAACAATGCTCTTCATAGGAATTGTGGAAAGATATTCAGAGGAAACTATAAATCATCCATAATCTAAGGTCTAGATATTATCATTATTAAGCCTCTATTCATTTACCATGTAGAAGTCTTGGTTTTTAAGGTAATTGGAATCATACAGGTTATGCAGTTTCTTGCCCTTCAATTTTCACTGAAATTATATCATCAACATTTCCCTATGTCAGTATAAATTCTCCATCCATGATTTTGAAGGACCCATTATGTTTCATCATTTGGATGCCCCATAATTAGCCTAACCTCTCTGGTATGTTGGGGGGCATTTAATTTGCTTACAATCTTATTTTCTATGAAACCACAATGCATCTATGATAGTAGCGCAGTGAACAATTGTGGCCACAGCCTCCCTTTCAAGGTCATTACTGAAACCCAATTGAAATGTAAAGGTCACCACAAAGTGTGTTATCAGAGGAGGAAAGGGTGGGGATAGCTTGAAAAGATATTTCAGAGTTGGCCGGATTATCCAGTGCTCTGCTCTCTAATTTACCCTATTATTTCAACCAAAATGCAAAAGGGTTGGGTTCAAAACATGAAGGCACTTATGTCCTAGACTCTCGAAGCTTCATCAAATCTATCCCACACCTCAGTGAACTCCTAATATACATTCTTCTTTCTTTTATCATTTTTTTTAGTTAAATGGTTTTGCAATCTGCAACCAAAAGAGCCCTGATACACATTTACTAGTGAACAAACATATCTAGCACCCGTAACAAAGATGATAACCATCCCACTGTATTCTGAGCAAACTACATTGGGATTAAAGGGAGTTCATTCATTTAAAAGAGATATTGGTCCTGGCCAGTTTTGTTCAGTGGTTAGAGTGTCAGCCTGTGGACCGAAGGGTCAAAGGTTTGATTCCTGGTCCAGGACACCTATCAGTTGCAGGCTTGATCCCCAGCCTCTGTCAGGGTGTGCACAGGAGGCAAACAATTGATGTGTCTGTCTCACATCGATTTTTCTCTCTCCTCTATCCCCACTGTCCTCCCTCCCCTCCATTCTCTCTAAAAAAAAAAATCAATGGGAAAAATATCCTTGGTTGAGGGGGGAGAGAGAGAGAGAGAGAGAGAGAGATGGAAAAAGTAGAGTCTCTCCACCCCACAGGACAAGGGCATTGGTAGCCCAAATTGCACAAAGATGATGTGAAAATCTTGCAGGCATTAGACAAGCCCAGCAAGCATTCTGATTTAAATGCATCCATAATGACTCTGTTCATCATAAGAGCACAGTTTGTGAATTTACACCTGGCTCGTGAAAACTGTACCTATTAATCAATCATCTCCTAAGTGGAGAGACCTGCAAATGGGAGGTTGTATGTTTGGGATGATCACAGTTTGATGATCGTTAGCACCTATATTCTGAATTCTGAACTGGCCTTACAATAATGCAGCTATTTTTCCTGCAGTCAAACGCATGCCAGCAAGCCTCATTCTTACTCACTAACACTGGCATTTCCCTCCTCAAAACATCCATCTCATGTTATACAGGACGTGAGCTTCAACCATGCATATAAATTGTAGGTGTCTATGAGGGAAAGACAGTCTGAAAAAATTTTTAATGCTTATAGGAGAGAAAACTCATTGTTCATACATTCCTACATTTGTTTCTTGAATGGTAAACATTTCTCTTTTTCTCTCTTTTTCCCCCCAGGTTTCTTTGAATAATAACTATTTCTTGAATGGTTTCTCCGCGCCATATTAATAACATGACATGTTCTTGGGGAGCTAGGATAAATTAACAGCCCTAGCTGGTTTGGCTCAGTGGATAGAGCATCAGCCTGTGTACCAAAGGGTCCAGAGTTTGATTTCAATCCAAGGGCATGTACATTGGTTTCAGGCTCCTCCCTCGTCTGAGCCCTGGTCAAGGATCGTGCAGGAGGCAACCAATCGATGCGTTTCTCTCACATTTATGTTTCTCTCTGTCTTTCTTTCTCTCTTCTACTCTCCCTAAAAATCAATGGAAAAAATATACTTGCGTGAGGATGAACAAAACAAAACAAAAAATTAACAGATCATTATAATGCGTAGCTATATGCTCTAATAAGGTCAAGTTTAGGGTGATGTAGGTACAGAAAAGATTGTCTAATAAAATCCTCAAAGATCAGAGCACGTTACCTTGAGGACATGACATTTAAGTCCATTTGGACAAACAGCAACTGATGAACATAGAGAGGAAAGAAAAGAATGTACCAACTGGGGTTGCAGAGACACAATGTACAAACGCCTAGAGGAAAGAGGAAGCATAAAACAACTGAGGAGCTAAATGGAGTAGCCACTGCATCTACAGCACAGATGGGGTCATTGACAGGGCACAAAGGATGAGATCAGAGGGGGAAGCAGTGGGCCTGTCAGGAAGAACCTCACAAGCTATGGTAAAGGGTTTGGACACTGGATGCCAATGGAGTTGGAGAACCAGACGAACTTCTTGGATTTCTTTGGTCGCAGTTTGGGGAATAGATTGATTGGAGTATGACAAGACTAAAGGTAGGATGGGGTCAATTTTTCGTAAACCTAATATGATGTAGCTAGGGAGCATGCTCTCTAGACTCTCAATGCACAGTTAAGAGATGCACAGGTTCAGAGGTGAGGAGGGGTCTCCTGACACCCGTCTGCAGAGCTGCCACCTAAGCTCAAGGCGAAAGGTCAATCAGTGATTATGAAATGAAGAGAGATTCTGAGGCCCGGAGGGATCTGATTAGTGCCTCCCTGCAGGCAGTGGATAAAGTCAGAATAGAAAGGGAGATAGCCTGACAATGAGGGTGGTGAAGAAAAGGGGACAGAGAAGCAAGGCAATTTGGAGTCCAAGGTCGTGAACACTGACCAGACACTATTGCTCTTTCTTCTCTGGCTGCAGCAGACCTTTACATGATCATTACCAGAGGGCGATTTAAAGCAATTAGTAACGGACACTCATACACAAACATACTTCATTTGGGAGTTAGCACCAAACTTGATGAAAACATACTAATCTGTTATAGCCCAGCCTGGCATGGACACACAGGCAAATGTGGAAGAGTGAGCGGCCAGGGAGGATGAAGGTTCGGGTTTCAATTACTCAAATATTTGAATCCTGCATCTTAATGTGAGAGTGAAAAATAATAATGGCCAAGCAAATTAAGCATGTGGGCCTATTTGCTAAGGTACGCTTGATTTTCCACAATAAAAAAAAATTGCCTGTGAATCGAATGTTGGGCTATTAACCAAATGTTAAATGCATCGTATTGGCATAAAAGGCTTCTGGCATGAATTGACCCCTTTGGCGTGATGAATTCTCTTCATTCACACTCTCCCAAGCACACTGACCCCCTATTCGGCCCCTGTTGCTGCTAAACATTCCCAGGGCCTATTGTCACACTGGAGCTTCAAGTAATCGAACTTCCAGCTATAAAAATACAGTGAACTAAGCAAATAACCAAGCAAAAAAAAAAAAAGGAGGGGGGGGTCAATCTTTTTGCAAATCGAATGTGACGTAGTTAGGGAGCATGCTCTGTGGTCTGATCACATGGGCAGCTGCTCGGGGCATGAAGTTCTGGTCTCCCCTCGGGTCCGCGGGGAACTCACTCCCCCGATGATGTAGAGAGCCCTGGGGCTGAGAGAAGGGCACTGGCGTGTGTGCTCGGTTTGTTATGCCTTCAAGAAAGTCTTGCTTTCTGAACTGCCCATTTAATTTCTAAGACTTTGAAACCTTTCGGTAGAATAATAGAACATCTGGGAGGCGAATTGATCTAAAAAGCCTTTTACTGGGTGACAAAGAGAAAGGAGGAAAGGGTTGATGAGAAGGTCTATGGCGCTCCTAGTGAATGCAAGAGAGAAACGAAACACAGCCAGATGCCTGCTCTCTCCCTCACATCCCGCCTTCTCTGCCAGCATGGACCACGCACAAATTCCCGTTCTACACAGGACACCCCAAAACGGCTCTGCAACTGGGTTCCTCATGGAGAACAAAGAAAAGCAATTGGTTCATTCGGTCTGTTGAATATTTTCTTTTTCTTTTTTCATGTATCTTTATTGATTTCAGAGAGGGAGAGGGAGATAGAAATGACAATGACGAGAGAGAATCATTGACCAGCTGCCCCCTGCATGCCCCACACTGGGGACTGAGCCTACAATCTGGGCATGTGCCATGACCTCCTGGTTTATAGGTCGATGCTCAACCGCTGAGCACACTGGTTGGGCTGTTGAGTATTTTCTTGCTGAAATCACTTCCCTAAAGCATTGCTTTACAATGCTCCAGCTTCAGACTTCGAGCAGGGCCTGCCTGGGTTCTGCCACTTTCCACCATCATGACCTTAGCTCAGTCATGGAAATCCTGGGAGCCTCAGCTTCCTCAACCACAGTATGGGAATAAAAGCAGCCACTTCTTGGGTAGTTAAGAGAATTAAGACAGAACATTCTTGGGCACATATTAAATCTCTTCTCCCTGTTCTGTCTCCTTGTCTATGTTCTAATTAAGCTCTGCCTTATGCTTGCAAGAGTAGCGCAAACAGATGATAAATCCTCTAAAAGCAAAAACTATACCGATGGGATTCCCAAGGAAAGAGTCTTTGATTGGCATTCGGGAGATTTAGGCCTGGGAGTGCGAAAGTGACCTTGATTAAGCCAATTGCCCTCTCTGTGCTGCAATTTCCGCAGGTATAGGAAGTTATTTAACCACGTGCATTGCCCAGCTCTCAAATGCCATGTGAACACCTCTTGAAAGACGCTCCTGAGCAGGCAATAGGCATCCAATTAACACTTGCTGACTGCTGACTGAGCATAGACAATATGAGAGACTTAGTGGCAATAGATATTGGGCAGAAATGGAACTATATCCAATGCAAATCATTCTTCATTTTAAGCAAATATTTTGAAGAAAATAGGAAAACATTCCCTGGCCGGTGTGGCTCAGTTGGTTGAGTGTCGTCTCTTGGAGCCTCCACACTGAAAGGTAGCCAGAAGCCTGACCCACCAGGGGTCCTTTAGTCCCCCAGCTCTTCTGGTTACCACGTGAGAGCATGTTGACATACTGGCAGCTCACTATGACACCCAATCCTCCAACAAGAGAGAAACTTACAGTTAAATAATCCTGGCTACAACCCATCTAATCCATCACATTTTTTATCACTGTGGGATAGATTAGTACTAATTCGCAACCTGAAGAACTTATTAAACTGCATAGTTCTGGCCTTAGCCGGTTTGGCTCAGTGAGTAGAGCATCGGCCTACAGACTGAAGGGTCCCAGGTTCGATTCTGATCAAGGGCATATACCTCGGTGCCAGGCTCCATCCCTGGCCCTGGTCGGAGTGCATGCAGGAGGCAATCAATCGATGTGTCTCACTCATCATTGATGTTTCTCTCTCTCCCTCTCTCTTCCCCTCTGACATTATTGAAAATATTATTTTAATGTATTTCTGGGACCCATCACCAGAATTTCTAACTCTATAGGTGCGGGGTGGAGCCTGAGATGTTTGCATGTTCAACAAGCTCCCAAGTGGTGTGGATGCTGCTGGCCCTCAGAGCACACTTGGTGTAACGCTGGGCCAGATTACATCAGGGTAATAAATCTGTGGTAGAAACTGAGTTTTAGGTGGAAAAGGTGACCAAGAGGGTTATGCAGCCAATTAACAGGAGGCCTGGGGCTTCGAGGCAATCTTCCAAGTCTCCACTCCATGTCACTGTTCCTAGGATTGGAATTTCAAGGACCAATCAAATTATAGAGTTAAATGAGAATGACGTAAACTTGCCTCCACATTTTGTGACAGACATAGACAGACAGATAGATAAGGAGAAAGACGGTGGCAGACAGAGATAGAGATAATATAATCTCTAAAAGTGTGCCTTTTAAGTGAAGCAAAAATCATTTTGAGACACACTTGTTACCTTGCTCTGACTTTTATGCTTTTACTACAAATAGGGAAACCTCGCAAGGGACTGGGCATTCTACAGGACTGGGCATTGCGCCTCCTTTCTGAAATACTTTTTCTTTTTGTTTTTAAATATATTTTATTGATTTCAGAGAAGGAGAGGGAGATAGAGACAGAAACATCAATGATGAGAGAGAAACATTGATCCGCTGCCTCCTGCACACCCCACACTGGGGATAGAGCCCAAAACTCAGGCTTGTGCCCTGACTGGGAATTGAACTCTGACCTTCCTGGTTCATAGGTCGAAACTCAACCACTGCGCCACACCAGACAGCCCTGAAATACTTTTTCAATGGCCTCAAAAACGCTGCTCTAAAGAGACCCTTCACCTGATTCCCAGACTGTGTTTAATTCCTTTACCCAAGCAAAAGTTTGGTGATTACTTGATTAATTTAACCTCATTCTTCTTTGTCATTAGAACAAATCTAAATGTCTCAGCTGACAAACACCACTTTAGAAACATCCTGATTCTGATAAATGGTTTCCTTAAATGCCTGGAAAGTGTGATTAGCATAGATGCTTGTTGGATTCTGAACTCCCGGCTCTCCGGAGAGCCACTGGGGTGGGGACAGGAGCCCTGATGGGGAGGGCTCTGCGTGCCCTGGGGCAGAGATTGGGATTCATATGCAGGACCAGTATTTGTGACTGTGTGCGTTTTAAAGTCCTTTTTCTTTTCTATTTTTCCATTTTCAGGTTCCCAAAGGAGAGCTTGATTACTCGCTGCTACCAAAAAGGCCACTGATTATCCTGAAAATCCAGGCAAGGAAGAAAGGGGTGGGGGGGGGGGGGGCAACTGATACTGACTACTTAGCTGTTTAATAGTCAGCTTTTCATTCCTGTGTAATCGTTTTTCACAGCCTCCTAAAGAGCATGAAGAATGTAAAAGAAACAGTATTATTGGTGATTTTTAATCAGGTTTCTATAAGTCTCAGTCTTAAAGTAATTATTCAAACAAATGAAGGAAGACAGCACAATCCATAACTGCACTAAGTATCTATTAAGGGAAGAATATCTCATTTTAAGATAAAGTACACAAATGGGATACAACCCAAGTAAAGCATCTTTTTTTCCGGATTGTACCACTTCATGGAAAACAAATTACAAGTAATTCTGTTTAATGATTACGTGACATGTACAAAATAATGCTCCATTACTATTCTAATATCTTTATCATTATGATGGATTATTATCGTTAATGTTATTAACTACGACTACAGTTCGTTCAATAAAGCGCATTTTCTGTGCCAAGTGCTTTGCCACATGCCTGAGGTTAGTACCCACAGCCCTAGAGCTAGATACTCTTTGTTTCCTGTTGAGGAAACTGAGGCTAAGAGTGTTTAAAGACCTAAGTGTCAATAAGCTAGTAAGACGAAGACCTGCCTAGGAGTGTTGTCTGCCTGCTCCAAAACCCATTCCAGTCCCTCCCTCACTATCCCCGGCATGAGGTGCAAAGATAACACACGTAGGCCCTGGCCAGTGCTGCTCGGTGCTTGGAGTGCTATCCCATGCACCAAAGGGTTGTGGGTTCGATTCCTGGTGAGGCCACATACCCAGGTTGCGACGTGGATTTGCTCTTATAGAACCGCGGGATACGAATCCTGCTTTACTTCGGGACGGTCCAGTCCCTGTTGGCCATTTGTTACAAGGGTCTTTTTTCCCTATGAAAGCTATGGACATCCTGACTCAAGTGGGTGGCATAAATAAACTATAAAAGTGAGCAAAGCGTTATAGGCTTCCCAGGTGCCCACGTCTAGCAGGGTTTCACGATGGGCAGAAGCACAGCTTCTGGAGCAGGACCAGCCAGGTTTAGGTCCCCGGCCAAGGTTAGTGCAGGCTCTGGAACACAGGGGAAAGCCCCTTCCCTTCTCTAACCCCATCTCCTCTTCGGTCAATGCTAGCAGATGGCTCTAAGCATTTAATTCTGTTCCAGTGGACTTAGCACAGCACTGACGCGTAAGGACTCCCATGCAAGATAGCCAGGGACAGTATTAATATGTGGGATCCCTTTTCAAAATAAACATCCCACTTGACTATTGCTCTCAAAAACCAGAAGGTATAGAAGAGTCTTTCTTTTTGAGATAAGTGTGTAACTGCCAACCTGTTTACCATGGCCTCTCTAAATGAGGTACAACTACATGTTAATCAAATTGAAGCAGTGAGGAGCTCCTCTGTTTATCTTGTGGTAACAGGCATGATGCTAAAGAGAGCTGTGCTTCAGCAGCATGGCCTCAGACTTGAGTAGCTCTTGTGCATTCATTTATTCACTTCTTCATTTACATATTCATTAAGCCCCTCTTAGATGCTGGACCCTTCTTATCAGAGTATAATATGGAAAGGGACAAGTCACACTCCTTATCTTAAGAGACTCACTGCTTAACAGGTTTAACAGGCAGTAAATAAACACTTCCATTAAATTAGTTATGATTTAAAAAAAGAAAAAGGCACAAAATGCCAAAGAAGCATTTTAGAAGGGAAGATGGAAGTCGTGGCATACATCACCCTGGGCCTTGGGATGGCCTTCCTGGAAGAAATCACACAGGAGTCAACTTTCAAAGGGTAAGTAGGAATTTGCGAGATAATTAAAGGAGACAGTATATCCAGGAGACAGTATATTCTGGGCGGTCCTGGTTGGAGACCTAGTTAGTGGATGAGTGGTAGTCAAAGAATCACTGGAGCCTGGGGTTGTACTCAGAGGGCTAGCCATGAATATAGGATTCATGGGAAGCATGGTAGGGGCAGGTTTAGAACAGAAAGATGAGACTTCCCATGGAGGTAGTGGTCTTCTGAACTTAGATTTGGGTATAGCACTGAAGAGCTTCCTATACCATCCATATACTAGTAAAGACCAATCAATAAGAAATATTCCGGAGAACCCAGCAGTGGGGGGGTCATCCTAGCTCCCTCCATGCTTAATTCTCTTCTTTTTATTTTGGAGGCTCCAGAATTTCAAGGCTGTTTCCTTCCCATTTGACTTAAATATGAAGCAGAACCAAAACACTGGGGAGCCCCACTCTCTGGTCTTATTTCCCCTTTTCCTGATGGAATCCCAATGGGTTTAATCTTTTGAAGATTCAGTGTGGATCGCTCATCCTCCCTTCTCAAGCCTAGCCCCATGACACTGCTTCCCAATATGATGGTGTTAGGAGGTCATGAAGGTGAAGCCCTAATGATGGGTGTCCTTAGAAGAAGAGGAAGTGACAACAAAGCTGAGCCTTCTTTGGTTGAGACAACATTCTCAGGGGATGCAAGGGCCCTTTACTGCATCATTTTAACCAAAATGGAACAAAAACCAGTTGATTGACCATAACACAACTAAATGACACTTTAAATGGGGCAACACTTTAAATGATACTTTCCAGTTAGAACAAACACAACATCGGGTGTTTTATACACTTCATTTCATCTTCACAACCATCTGGTCAGAAAGGTGCTGGGTTGATTGATCAAGCAATCAATTGATTGATTTTGCTGTTTTCACTACTTTCACACAAAGTTTTTTTTTTAGAACATCAGATTCTTAGTTGCCTTCATATATATCCATAGCTTGCCCATCAGCACTAGCCATTTTTTTATCTGCTTCAACTTTTATAGTTAAAGAGATGGAGGAAAGAGAGCTATACCTTGCAATTAGAGCTTTACATCAGAATGAGATTGATTTTTGACTTCCACGAACAAATCCATTTGTCTATCCCTGCACTTCAGTACTAGAAATCCATCATCGTTATCTGCCAGCTGTTGGTTCACCCCACTTCATGGTTTCTTATTAAAAAAATTCTGCCTAACCTCCAGCAAAGTCCTCACTACATTTGTAATTTCCAGGTACCAAAAGAGCTTGCGTTTTTAATGAATTCCTAATGTACTCGCTCAAGCAAACAAGGAAATTATAACCATGGAACATTACATTTCAGACATTAATCATAATTACCTAACAAGGCCAAACAAGAAAATTTTATTACAAACGGAGATTTCTTATTTAACTTCAGAATCAGAATAATTGTCACATCTGCACATATTCTAAATGATACCACATATTTCCAAGTGCCTACATTAAACAGTTTAGTCATAAAGAAATATTTTGTCAGCTAATTTAATTTAATTGCATGGCACAATCATTTCATCTATTTTTCTAAAAACGGGTATTTTAATAAGAGAACTGCAAGAAGGTTTTTTAAAAATCTCACTTTCTCAATTTGCCGGGAAAGGTCTCTACCGAAAGTTACCAGACAATTCTAGAGGGTTCTATAGCTCTTCAAGGTATGTGTTATA
Organism: Murina feae; assembly: GCA_004026665.1. Lineage (NCBI taxonomy): Eukaryota > Metazoa > Chordata > Mammalia > Chiroptera > Vespertilionidae > Murina > Murina feae. The sequence goes on from PVJC01010451.1 coordinate 26,967, forward strand.
TACCGTTAGTCACCAGGTGAAGCCCCCCACTAATAGCAATGCCCTTCAACAATAGCCCCAGAGAATTTAACACTGATTGATGGCAGGTCACCTGGAATTGGTTGGCAGAATTTCCAATTTTCTGTTGGGAAATTGCTTATTTCTCCAAGTCTCTTCCCATTTTTACAAGTGGACAGTGAGCTGAGATTATACATTATTATGTGTCTAAATATAAAATTGTGATGGATGGCGTCACACATTTAAAAAGAGTTAAGCATTTCGTTTAAGATTTTAAAAGTTTAAAGAAGTTGAAAATGTATTTTTAATCTTCCTCGGGAATTCATGGGCTGATCCATATTATGGGGACTATGAAGAGATTGCCTAACGATTATCATATATAAGGAGTATAATTTTCAAAAAATTACCCTTTTAGATTTTCAAAGTGGTGACACCATAACTTTCTTATAAATATATATGAGGTTCTTAGGCTTATCAAAGGACTTGAAGGGATAAGTAGGTTCTTTTGTGAGAGCACTAACCCTAAATTTCACAGAGAGGCAAAAAAATAAGCAATCAAAAGTCAAAAGCCACACATTGAAATCACACATTATATATTACTAGAAGCCTGGTGCATGAAATTCATGCACTGGGGGGGGGGGGGCGTCCCTCACCCTGGTTTGCACCTTCTTGCGGTCTGGGAGGCCTCAGGGTGTGTCTGACTGCTTTGGAGGCGGGAGAGGCTCCTGCCACTGCCACTGCGCTCACCAGCCGTGAACCCGACTCCTGGCTGAGCGGCGTTCCCTCTGTGGGAGCACAATGACCACCAGGGGGCAGCTCCTAATTGAGCGTCTTCCCCCTGGTGGTCAGTGCATGTCATAGCAACCAGTTATTCTGCCATTCGGTCGATTTGCATATTATCCTTTTATTATATAGAATGGCAGATTGGGCAGAGAGATTGATACCAGGTCAGTCCCAAAGAGCATCAAATATCATACAAAATTCTTGTCGGTGTTTTTATCAACAATGCTTGTAGTTACAATTTAATTTGTGAAAACATAAAATGGAATGGAGATAGAGTCCACCCTTTACAAACCAAGCCAAACTCAGACCCACGCATAAAAAGGTTAACACTGCTGTTCGGCCACTATAATTCAGTCACCTGGGATTGTGACAGGGGAGAAGTAGATGTCCCACACTCAGTCTGATATGGCTTGTTTAAAAAACAAATGAGCCATTCTTCCCATTAATTTGTTTATGTCACAGAACCACTGTTATCCTGCTAAGAGTCCTCACCATCTTTGCATGATTAAAATCAAAGTCGCAGAAAACTGATACAGATGGATTCCAAGGACATCTGAATGCAAAGTTCCATCAAATTATAACCTACATAAAGGTATAGGTCATACATAGGTGACATATGTTTATTTACATATATACCTCCTCAAAGAGCGTACATACTGTAAAATAGAGTATAAATAGGTATCAAGGGCAGGTATGTATGTATATTAATAGAGTGAATCAATGGATCTTTGGGGAAAAGTCATTACTTCTTGCATTTATCGGAAAGTTGACTCAAGGATGTTTTGGAAAAGTTCAATTTTTAAGGATAATCATCTCCTTTCTACACTTAGTACATAATGAGCTAACCATTAAGATAGTAAATCATGGATCACAGCTAGTTAGCATAACCTAGAGAACAGAAAAATTCTTTTCCTTGCGTAAGAAGTAAGAAGTTTAATGTTATCGGGCATCTGATCATTTTTACTCATGGAAATAAGTTGTGATACACAAGTTTTCCATAACATTTGGATGCAGATGAGCTTCTGTTATTTTCTGTCCCTGAATCCAACATTTGTGTAATTATTTGATATATATAATTTTTGCATCAAACGCATTGGTGCACAACAGTGAGAACTTTCAACCACCTTGAAAATGACTTTTAGAATATTTCATTAGCAGGCTGTCTTTCAGAGCCTGAGTTGACATTCATGCGTCTTCTTACCAGTCTTTCATCCATCAAACCCTTTGTTCTGCTGAACAGCTTCCAGACAATGTGGGTAATCAGAAAGAAAGCATCCATTCCAACATCTGATCAGTCATATTCAAATCTCATCTATTAATAATCTTTTGAGACCTTTCTAAGAATTTTATTTCCTTTCTTTTGGTATCATCATATTATTTCCTTAAAAACATCCCCAAATTTAATGAAATGAAACCTTGATATTTCACAGGAAATAGGCACAATGGTTAAATCTTACCCATTTTTATCACTTTCAATAAAGTATATGGGAAAATAACTGCTGGGCTCAATTCAAAGATTTATTTTTAATGACCATAGGTTGAATTTTTAGCACCGAAATTATTAGAAAAAAACACAATTATTTAAATAGTGTGCACAATTATTATGCACACCCAAAAAAAATAAGTTCAAAATGAAATAATCCAAATAGTCAACTGGATAGTTTTTCAATATTTTAATAAAAATAAAATGCTAAATGAGTATTTAGAGGAACAAGCTGTTTATAACAGACCCTATAAATTAGATGCATTTTATAATCACAAATCCACGTGCCTGTTCTCCACAATGCAAGAATTGCGTTGGCTATTTCAACCATCTAATATTTGTGTGCAAGATGTATATCATTTCAGCTAATCTAATATGGAAGCTTAAAATGAAAATGCTCCCAAAGAAGTAAAAATGTTATGTACCTTGGCATGTGAAAGTACATATTTTGCAACAATGCACATTTTAAAATGCTTTTGCTGCACAACTATACCTACTACAGTAATTTAAACAACAATGCGGAGGGCTTAGTCTTAAGGATTAAAAACAAACCATTAAAATCATAAAAACATAAAGCTCAACTTGAATTGTTATATTTTTTATATTATGTGTCTGCCTATTATATATTGGACTTCCCAGAAGTCAGATTGAACTATGTCATGTTCCTTTGTATAGTAGAAATTTTAATTTCACCTTTTGGTATAGAACTTAGAATTTCTAGGTTTCATTATATTTTAATATTTTGTTTTTCAGGCTGTGGTTTGTTTTTATGGTACTTCATAATATTATGTTTCATGGATGAAAATAAGAAGTGGAAATTGGTTTCAAATAACATAACTTAGGAGAGAGAGGTGACATTGTCAAAAATGAAAGAGTTGGAAGAATCAAGATTCTTTTCACACTTTTCTTTCGAATATATTACTGAGAATTCTAAACATATCAAAAGACTTCTTAAACAAGGTAGCCATGTTTAACACGGTCTTAGACTATGTAACAGCAACCTTCTATCCCCTTACATCAGTTACACTGGAATTATTTCTCAGTCAGTCGTGGTAGCATCAGTTTGGAAATGGAACAAGTTAAGGTAGGAGAAAACTACCAGAAAGCCTTCCAAAGAAAATTCAAGGAGAGAAACACTGTAGCAATGCATTTAAATTCACATGAGGAATGTGCCAGCACTAGTGCAAAGCTGATATGATTTATCAAACAAGGATCAAACACTCTCTTGATAATGGGGGTTAAAAACTCATTTATGGTAAACCACTTACGGAAGGAAGAGAAGAGGTGACAAAAGTGAGATGGATAGTAGATACTGAAGACCGATGGGGCTCTACTGAAGAGCTAAATTATTTTCTCGGCTATCATAAATATTCCTAAATTGTGTTCATGCATCAGATTATGCCTGCAGAATGTTTGTTTGGTTTTGAGCATTTGAACGTTTTTGCCCTCAGTAATTTTCACTGAGTGCCTTCCATATTTCAAACACTGAACTAGGCACTGAGGTTATAATGATATTTAGTGTTGTTAATCCTCACTCGAGGATATTTTTTTCACTGATTTTTAGAGAGAGTGGAAGGGAGGAGGAGAAACAGAGAGAAAAACTTTAATGTGAGAAAGACACCTTGATTGGTTGCCTCTCTCACACACCCCGACCAAGGCCAGGAATTGAGCCTGCAACTGAGGCATGTACCATTGACTGGAATCGAACCTGGGACCCTTCAGTCCGAGGGCTGACGCTCTATCCACTGAGCCAAACCAGCCAGGGCTATAATGACAGTGAAGGCAGGGTCCCTGTTCTGCAGTGGAGGAGAAGGTGTGTGTAGAGCTTATGTGCAGCTACGGGGAACACTAAATATGGTTGGTCCTAGCGTCTGCCTCTTTATATGGAACTGGCCTTTTTTGTCCTCACAATTCTAGGAAATTACAGAGAGATCTTGGGCAATTATGATACTCTTTTGAGTCAGTATCTTTATAGTGCTCAGCATATACTCATGAGTAAGGGTCTGCCATCTTAACTCGTATCTGCCACCCATTTCTCAAAATTTACATCCAGTCAGTCCCCAAACTCCTCCCTTAGCAGCTCCTCTTCTTCACTCCTGTACTAACCTGAGTTTACTCTCTGCGATCTACCTTCTGCCCCATTCGGGTCCATTCCCATCTCTCCTCCAACTTGCTCTATCTACACTGGAGGCTGATCTAGAGGGACCACTTCCCGGACTCGCTTCCTTCTAGCAGCTGGGCGTGGCCAGTGGAGAGCACAGGCAGGAGAAGTGAGGCGAAGAGTCAAGAGAGGGGCCAAGGTAGTTACTTTCCAGTCCCTCCTGCAAATCGCCTCAACCAGTGGTCAGAGCCCCTTAGGCAGCAGTCTCCCACGAGGCTCTCCCATGCCGGATTCTGGTAACTGCTTCCTCCTCTTGTCCCTTTTGGCTGAGGACCAGTCGTGGCATCTCCCTCCTACTCGTCCTGGTGAGAGGCACCATTCCATGGAGTTTCCTTACACCCAGCCCACACTTTGGTCTCTTTATGAAACTCTCTTCAAATTACTCAGTTTAAGAGTGCAATCTGTTTCCTCCTGGCAACCTGACAAACTACAGTCCTTATCTCGCTTGCCTGCTCTCCAACACTGGATACCAATGTCCACTCCCTGCTTATCTCTGACGCTGCCTGCTGAGTCTCCTTAATGAGTCTGTCTTAGCTTGGTCAAGAAAGAGGAACAGCATTCATCTTGACCAGCCACCCCTCATAAACATAGAGTCGGAGTAAAAAGAACATGCTTTGATGGGAACACAGCTTCAGGACAAGTTCCTTACACAGCGCGCGCGCGCTCTCTCTCTCTCTCTCTCTCTCTCCCCCAAATTAATTTTATGCCTCCAATAAATTGTGGATTCACTTTAGTGGCTCTTTCCCTCTGCTTATCCCTTAAATACTGCTACTTTCCAGACTTCTGTTTTCCATTTTCCATGCTGTTCTCTTTTTTACTATATAGGAGTCAAAAATTCCCTGCTGAGGGTCTATCTTAATTATTTTCTGCAGCTTAGAAAGCTGCCAACAGGAAAATAATTGCATGATGGATTTTGTTCCTGTGCAATAGCTGTTTAGCTCTCCAAAACAGAAAACCAAGAAAATCCAGAATATAGCCAACCATCCATTCACCGCGCCATCCAAGTATTCATTAAACGAACTGCCGATACATTCCCAGAGTCTAGTATGTAGAAGTTGCTCAATGAATCAGACACTCATGAACTGAGCCCTGTGCTAATGTTAAGTTTACAAACATGAACAAGACACCATCCAAAGCACAGAAGAACTCACAGTTTAAGAGAGCACTGGAAATGTAAATACTAGCTATAATGCATTTTGAAGAGAGATATGTGTTAGTGAGGATGCATAACTCCCCTTTTTATCTTTTTAATTGGCTTTAGAGAGAGAGAGGAAGGGAGAGGGAGTGAGAAAGAGAGAGAGAAATATCAATGTGAGAGAGAAACATTGATTGGTTGCCTCCCGTACACACCCTGACTGAGGGGACTGACCTAGCAACCTGGGTATGTGCCCTGACCTTTCAGTGCACTGGACAATAACAACTGAGCCACCCTGGCTAGAGCTATAACGCCACCTTTAAAAAATTAATTTATTTAGTAAGATAATGGAAATTCAAATTAATTGGGGGGAAATGTGGGGAGATATTAGCAAAAATCATAAATTTTTAAATAAATTTTTACACCTAAGTACAGTTTAAAGACGTCTCATTATAAAACTGGTTGCCTGTCTTATCCATCACAGTTGTGTGTTTTTTCTCTGATGAGTCTAAACAGGTTACACAGGCTTCATTTCTGGGCAGACATGCTGTCATGTGTCTTGAGCCAGCGCTGCAAATGCTGGTCAAGGTTTCATATCAACAGGGGTCCTAGCCCTCATCCAGAACCTGTGGGTGACTGAGACTATGTCATTTAACAACTTGCAAAGAATCATTTTTTAAAAGAAAAACAGTAAGAGAAAAAAAAGAATAGAAATAGAATACATTTATGACCTTGACTTTCCAACCTCTATCTACACACTTCTTGTTCCCACCACACACCGTGGGTCTCTCTCTGCACCAAGGGAAATGTCTCTTTCCTCTGTGTGACTGGGGTGCCTGCATTTCTCTCCACTCCCAGCCCCAGTGCGACATCAACCTGTGATTGACAGAGAGAACAGATCCTGGAGAAATGGGCTATTTTTCCACATGGCACGTGTCCCCAGGACGGCCTTTTTCCGGGTCTGGAAGAAAAGTTTCCATGACAACCAAGTCGCTAATGTTCGGTCCCCACCAGCTGACTTGCCTGCCTCCCAGAAGATCTGCTGGATATTGTGTTGAAATTATTTTACAGAGACTGGCTAATCTGCAGGGATTATTTGTTTTTGAGAAACTGGCTCCTTGGCAGAAACTTCTTAAATGGGTCTAACTTCCTCTTCTGGTCCCTTAAATGCATCATCTCAATTAAACAGAACAAGTTTAAGCTGCCATCAGACAGTCACCTCGTGGGAAATAAAATATAAAGCTTCCTTTCCCATGAAGGGTACGCAAGTGCTTTGAGGGCAGAACTAAAGTTTCTTTTTTTCTCCCTCCTCGTGTGCCTTACACATGGTCCGGCAGGTGGTAGACTTAAAACAAATGTTGAATATCCCATCATCCGAGCGTCTCCAAAAAAGAGTATTTCTGCAGAAGGTTGATGGGTTGAGGGAGAATTGGCCTCCTAAAAATGTAATAACCTTTTTGTTTTTTAACTATTTCTATAAAAAAGGCAAGAGCCCAGCCGGCATGGCTCAGCGGTTGAGCATTGATCTATGAACCAGGAGGTCATGATTTGATTCCTGGCCAGGGCACGTGCCCAGGTTGTGGGCTCAATCCCCAGTGTGGGGCATGTAGGAGGCAGCCGTTCAATGATTCTCTCTCATCGTTGATGTTCCCATTTTTCTCTCCCTTTCCCTTCCTCTCTGAAATCAATAAAAATGTATTTAAAAAGTTTTTCAAAAAGGCAAGAAACTTGCAGTGGAATGTTAATACATACTAATGGGTACCCTGTGCACACAGTAAGAAAGACTGGAAGGAAGTACAGTATTCCAAAATATTTACAATTGTTATGGTTAGTAGGTTGAAACGTGTGCATTCTGATTTTTCTCAATTTAAATTTTATTGCTGTTAAATAAACGAAATGTTCTGTTGAGTATTGTTCTTGGTCTGTTCCGTCTTCTATAACAAAATACCATGGACTGGGTAATCTATAAACAGCAAATATTTCTCATGGTTCTGGAGGCTGGGAAGTCCAAGACCATGGTCACAGTTTAGTGAGGGCCCTCTTCCGGGTTCACAGCCAGCACCTTCTGACTACGTCCTCACATGATAGAAGGGGCAAAGGATCTCTATAGGGTCTTTTTTATAAGAACATTAATCCCATTCATGACCTAAGTACCTCCCAGGGGTACCACCTCATAATACCAGCACATTGAATATTAGGATGTCAACATATGAATTTTCGGATGGGCAGGGGGAACATAAACATGCAGACCATAACAAGTATCTACTATGTTCAAGACATTGTACTACCCTCCCCCCCCCCCCCCCCCGCCCACCCACCGCCCCCGCAGGATCACAAAGATTAACAAATGTCTCTCATATTCAGAACCATGAAAGGAAGAGGTGAACTAGGCAGCAAACAACCTGCCAGAAGGCTTATCTACCCTGGCAAGCATACTGACTGGTGCCGGGACTATGCCCTGTGCTGCGATCAAAGTCAGATGAGGTTGTGGAGAAGGATGAACAAATGCTTTTCTCCCTCTCTAAAAACAAATCTAGTTATAGGTTAACTTTCCTGCTCTTCCTACTGAAAACTTGATAAAGGAGGGATCCCATTTGTATGACCAGGAACCATTGTTGCTGGTAAGAGTGGCCCACGATAGATAACTTGCATCTGGCCTGGGAAAGTAAATAAAGCGTATACCTGATGGGAAGCCATAGCTCTGTGGTTTCTTGAATATAGAAACTCACAACTGGGCATCTCCTTTGAGAGCTATGCTCAAACCTATTACAAGGGATACTGGTCCTATTGGGCATGAAGCTTCTATGCCAGGGCAGCTCAATGTGGAGCTAAGATATGTGTGCGTGTGCATGTGCATGTGCATGTGCATGTGTGTGTGTGAGAGAGAGAGAGAGAGAGAGAGAGAGAGAGAGAGAGAGAGAGAGAGAGAGAAACATTTAGAGGAGCTCACCTTCGTTCCTGGCCCAGACATATCTAGGGTTTGTAACAGTCTTTTGGATCTCAGTGGCACAATATTACTCAGCAGTTGTGAGCTAGTGGGTGTATGCATAGAGAACAAAGCTTTAAAGTCAGGCACACCTGAGCTTTTATCTCGACTCCACTACTTACTTGCTGAAAAGAATTGGGCAAGTTACATGACTGAGCTACTCTCCCATCGGCTATCGGACTGCTAATCACACTTCACAGGGTTGTCATAAGGCTTAGATGAGATTATATGTAAAAGCATTTGGCACATAGTAGGCCTTCAGAAATTCTTTAGTCTCCCAACCCAAGTAGTTTTTAATGATCTTTGCCCTTTCTCTTCCTTCCTCCCTCTCCTTTCCTCTCCTCTTTTCCTGCCTCCTGACTCCAGTTTTCCCTTTAAACTCATGCTGTGCATATAAAGCAGGATCTCAATTACCTAATAAAGACACAATCCTGCCCCCAACCCTCCCTTTGTACGGTCTGGCCCCGAGTGTGTTTGTAATCCTCTCCTGGCCTATTTACATCTAATTTACTTTCTTTCAGTTGAATGTTATCACACATCATGAATTGTTCTCACTTCACGTTTACTGCAAACAGATAGCCATTATCTCCCAAGGCCTGGCTTGGTTTTAACTTAGTGGTTTCGAATTCTGCAACTTTTTAAATAAATATATGTGTGTGTGTGTTTATTGATTTCAGAGAAAGTAAACATCGATGAGAGAGAAACATCGAATGGCTGACTCCTGCACACCCCCTGCTCCTGCACAACCGGGATATGCCCTGACTGGGAATCAAACAAACCGGTGACCTCTTGGTGCATAGGATGAAGCTCAGTCCACTGAGCCACTCTGGCCGGGCCACCCTCCAACTTTTTTATTATCTCATTTTATTTTATTTTTCTACCGTTAGGTTGTTTCCTTCTGCATTGATACTTGGATAAAGAGACAAAAACAGCCCTCACCGGTTTTGGCTCGGTGGATAGAGCGTCAGACTGCAGAATGAAGGGTCCCGGGTTCGATTCAGGTCAAGGGCATGGACCTTGGTTTGCGGGCACATCCCCAGTAGGGGGTGTGCAGGAGGCAGCTGGTTGATGTTTCTCTCTCATCGATGTTTCTAACTCTCTATCCCTCTCCCTTCCTCTCTGTAAAAAATCAATAAAATATTTTTTTAAAAAAAAACTTCCTGGTATTTGGCTATAAATAAAAGTTGCTGTGCTGGCTCTGGACCCTATTCATCTATCAGAGAGCAGACATCACACCAGGCCCCAGCTTTCTTCTGTTAAAAAAAAAAAAAAATATTGAGGCCAAAAAGTCTTCCTCAGCCTCCTTGTTAACCATATGCATCAGCCCTGAACATGGGAACGGAGAAGGGAACAGCATTCTCTAGGCACCACCATGTGTCCAGCATTTAAATACTTCACATGGCTTGTCATCCCCCTGGATCTTCATGATGTTCCAGTTTTCTATTTCAGGAAACTGAACCTCCCAAAGGTGTCAGAGCTGGTGGATGGAAGAGCTGGAATTTAGACACTGGCCATTCCGACTCCAAATTCCACTTTTGAAAAATGCTAGTGTAGGCACTGCGCTTTTTTCAAAACTTACGAATTGTTTATTTCTGGAACTTTCCATTTCATATTTATAGACATGGTCGGCTATGGTCGCTGAAACCTTTGATGGTGCAATATCAATCATTTCTCCACAATGAGCCGCCAGCACCCCATGGCCCAGCTATCTCTCCCCTTATGTGAATGGCATTTGGCCGGCCAAGAGCACATCGCGAACTAGGGAAGTGAGCCAGAGAGCATGCAGCTCCGAGCCCCTTATTCTCAACTCTGGGTCTCTGATATGATTTGCTTCTCCCCGCACATACATTGAAATATAATGTATTTTGTGAAGTTAATACTGGAGTGGCCTTCCGAGACCCAAAACCTGACACTCAGCTTTAAAATCCTATCATGAGATAAATATCCCTCTTTCGTGCCAAGAAGAAAAAAATCAAAATGAAAAAGCGATGCATTTCATAATCATCCGAATGAACAGGAATGAAAGGAGCTGCGCGGGCTGGTTTGACGCCCAGGCACCTCTGCCCTGTCTGTAGCTGATCCACTCACCCGCCACCCCCTCCTCTGTCTCCGGCTGTTTATTTGGTCCAAGGGCCTCACTTCCTGTTTGATAGGCAGCCCGGAGCTGCAGTGGCAGGCATCCTGAAAGAAATCACCAAATGGGCTCCAGGCAAACTTGCACTTGTTAGGAATTTGTAGGTGTAGCAAGAACTTCCCAGGGGGCCACAGTCCTCTCCGGGATGCTGAGAAGAGGTCCGGGCTCTCCTGTTCCGAGGGATGTGTCTCCAGGAGACCAAGAGCCCAGCTTACACCTGCCATGTTTACAAATCCCTTTGCAGCTGGTTCAAGGAGAAGATCTCGAGCTTTGGAGTTAGAAAGATCTGGGTTCAGGTCTGGGCTCTGCAACCTTCTGCAATCGGCACTGATTTCTGACCCTCAGGGTCTCCCTATGTAAGGTCAGTGAGAAATTATAGTGGAAAAACATTGCGGTAACTCAATGAGATGATGTCCTGGGCACGTGGTCCATATGCAGGAACTGCCGACCCCCTTTGAAGAGAGGCGTCACCTACAACTTCCTAGCAACCTTATGGAGTAGGAAAAGGACACAGCATGGTGCAAAGGGTGATGAGATGGAGAGACTGGGGGTGGGGGTACAATAACATGCTAACTGTGCTTCAGAAAACAGAGGCCAGAAAACCTAATCCTGCCAACTCACCTGTACAGTCTCCCAAACCTCGGGATTTTCCTCCCACTAACCTGGCTCCAGAAGCAATTAATGGGGTAGGAATCCGGTTCACTCCTTCCCTAGCTCCCAAGGGAGTCTTGTTTTCAGTTCTTGATCAGTTGGAAGGGAGGCAGGAGAGAAAGGTACGCTGTTCAAGACAGACCCGTGGAAAACAGGAAAAGTGCTAAGATCTCTGACATCCTCATTTTTGCCACACAATAGGCACTCTAGGGAAATTGTCTCTTTAGTTTTATTTCTATAGGCGTTCATATCTGCTCATTTGTAAGGAAACCGAGGTCAGAAATGTCATGTAACATTTGCAGAGAAATCAGCCTAATGTCTGCCCATCTTCCTGTACTATCCTTTCACCCACTCCAATCTACAGCACAAGATGTTTTTTTTTAATTTTGTTTTATTGCTTAAAGTATTATAAAGAGTGTTAAATAAGTCTCCATTTTTCCCCTTGACCTTTCCCCTTCTCCCCTACCCCCCAGAGTTTCAGCACAAGATTTTTGAGGACAAGGACCACATGTGTTCATTTTAACCTAAATACTCGACAAGCACAAAATACACAATAAATATTTATGAAATATGTCTTCAGTGAATAACTGTTTAAAGGGAGTATACTGCCTCCTTTTGATCGATTGACCATAATAGAAAATGGAGACTAATTAGTTAAGAGTTGTGATATTTTTAAGCCATTCAATTTTTGACATGTTTTGAAAGCATGAGTCGCTGAAAAAGACATCTCAAAGCTGTAGATGATGCATAGATTCAGAGAACAAATTGATGGTGGCCAGATTTGGGGGTAGAGATGCGTTGAGGAAATGGGTGAAGAAGATGAAGAGATTAATAAGTACAAATGGACAGTTATAAAAATAGTCACAGGGATGCAAGATACAGCATGGGGAACACAGTCAATAACATCATAATGATTATGTATGGTGTCAGATGAGTACCAGACTTATATCGGAGTGATCACTTCTGAGCTATATAAATGTTTAATCACTATGTAGTACACCTGAAACTAATACGATATTGTCTGTCCACTGTAGTGGAAAATTTTTGTAATTATTTTTTAAAAGCTATAGATGCCTCACTAAACCTGTTAAACCCCAAAGTCATCATCTACACTAGGCAATGTGGTTCATTTTCTAAGCTCAACTTGACACACCCGCTTTGATCAAGGAGAGCCAGGCTAATGGCACCTGTGACTTATAACCCTTCACAAGAACCACAGAGCCCATTTGACTATGCCTCGAACACATTTATAGCTTCTTTGGACTAAGCATCAATTCCCTCAGCATTAAGAACCAATTGACAAGGAATAAAGAAGAGGATTCGCTTCTAACTAGATAGAGTATGTTTCTTTATAAATCCTCTCTGAGGGCCCCTAATGACACATAGCTCATATTGTAGTCATCGAATGAGCCGCATTTGCCCCTGGGCCTTCTTAGTCTAGTAACACATTAGACATTTGGGATGTGCATTAGTACGCTCATACCACACACTGCCGTGTTTTTTTAAAGAGCGAGTAGCTCACTGCTAATGAGGTCAAGGTCCCAGCTTTGACTTCTCATGAGCACAAATAGTTATCCCTCTCTGGTTTAGACACATAAATGTCACTGAACCTTCTGACTATTTTTCTTCATGGACAAATTCTTGTAAGGAAAAGAGGCTCATTTCATCTTCTGGGTCTCAATGTCCTACCTTATAAAATGAGAATAATAATAAATCCTTATTACCTATATTATAATGGCCAAAGAAGGATCTAAGGTAATTTATATGAACACACTTAATAAACATTATAGAAAGAAAGGAGGGAGAGAGGAAAGATAGGAGAAAAGTAGGGAAAAGCTTTATTAACATGCTATTAATACAGCATTACCCTGGCCTTTCATTGTTTTTTTCCCTACCCCATGTCCATATGCCATATTTATAATAGCAACCCAATATTTTTCACTTTTCTACTTCGGGCTTATGCGGCTTGATACATCCCCAAGATCTAGGAGTGGGCCTATGTCACAGGTCTCACCAATCAATTTAGTACCATTTTTTGGCCACAGTGATTATTTCAGGATTGGCACAGACCTACATCAATCCAAAGTCAATCTCAGAACTTTTCCAAAGCAATTGGACAACAGGCCTTTTCTACAGATTTGGAAAGTGAAAAAGTGAGCCACAGTGTCTTGGAACCTTCCTGATCTGAGAGCCTGCAGGAAAATTAAACCAAAACAGAACTGCAGAATCTAGGGATGTAGGGAAATCACTTTTGATGATATTGTTTGAGCACCTAGATCTAGATGAAGCTAATACTTTAAATTGTCAACCTTTAAATTCCCTTTCTATGTGAAGCCAGTTTAGATCTGGGTTTCAATCACCAAAGACTGGAAGTATCCTGATTAACAAAATTAGAGAGAGAAGGAAAGAAGGTCAAATACCTCAGACCTGCTCTTGTACCTCTTTCAGCCTTACAGAGGAAAAAGAAGACTAGTTCTAGGTGGTCTAGCTCAGTGGACAGAGCATTGCACTGTGTACTGAATGGTTTGATTCTGGTCAAGGGCACATGCCCAGGTTTCAGGCTCAATCCTCAGTAGGAGGCAGCCAGTCAATGATCCTCTCATTGATGTTTCTCTCTCTCCCTCTCCCTCCCCCTCTCCCTCTCTCTCGCTTCCTCTTTGAAATCAATAAAAAATATTTTAGAAAATAAAAAAATTAAATGAAAAAAGAAGAACAAACACTGCACACATAACTCACTCAAATCTTGACTCTACTAACTACTAGTGTCGAGCAAATTACTTAATCTCTGCAAGCTGATCTTTGCACATGTAATATGGAGACAGAGCTAACTACCACATGAGATTACATAAAGGATTAAATAAAATGAAATATATTCAGATTGTGGTGCCTTGTATGAGCTCCATACACTACTCCCCACATTCCTGACTACCCTCTGGAAACCCAGAGAGGAGAGGGAACTGGACAAGTTCTCAGTGGCTGTGTTCTTAGGCTACCAGCTCGCCGAGTTCCACACTCAGTTTTCCATTCATTTGGGTTCCATTGCAGTGTGACTAACTAAATTACCATCTCCAACCGGATGCAATTACTGTTTCATTCTCCGTTAAACCCAGAGTCCTTCCATCAGTGTAAGTGCTTTTATAAAGCGCTGGGATGGGGTGGTGCAGCAGAGAGAAGAACATCTCAGGTACTTGGAAGCACAGCAAGATGGACAAAAGGAAATGCTTTGTTGTGTCTTGTTCTCCAAAAAGCTTTGTAAAGGCTGGCATCTGTTCATGAAGGCAGAGATTTGGTCTTTTCTTATCATTTAGTCAGAAAACAAACAAACACGGAAACCCCTGGCAATTAAGGAGGCATTAAAAAAAATTTTTTAAACAGGCAATGAGGAGCCTGCAGATATGAAAACAGAAAGCGAAGTCAAAGGTGATAGCTCTTAGTTCCTGGGCTTCCTATACGTGCCACGCAAGCTCTCTGTGTGTTTGACCAGCAACCCTCAACATCCTATGAAGTGGATGTTCTATTTCATCCTTTCACAGATTAGAATCAGAAAGGTTTGGCCTGAGGTCAAGTTTACTCCTGTCCATCTCTATTAGTGTCTCTCTAGCCTGAGCCCTTTGACCTCTGAGCTGGTATCTATTTAATTAGCATGCATCTTCCCTAGCCCAGTAATCTAAGATTCAGCCTTGCTCATTCTCCTTCAAGACTGCATGGTACTTAGCTCATTGGTGGGAACCTTGTAGATAGATCTGCAAAAATTATATCCTGTATAATAAAAGGGTAATATGCAAATTGACCCTAACTACAGAACAACTGGGAATCACTGGTCACTATGACACACACTGACCACCAGGGGGCAGATGCTCAATGCAGGAGCTGCCCCTGGGTGGTCAGTGCACTCCAACAGGGGGAGCTCTGCTCAGCCACAAGCCAGGCTGACAACTGCTAGCACAGTGGTGGTGGTGGGAGCCTCTCCTGCCTCCTCAGCAGCACTAAGGATTCCGACTGCAGCTTAGGCCTGCTCCCCATTGGCAAGTGAACATCCCCCGAGGGCTCCCAGGCTGCCAGAGGGATGTCTGACTGCCAGCTTTGGCCCGATCCCCCGGGGAGGGCACAGGCCGGGCCGGGCTGAGGGACCCCCCACCCGAGTGCACAAATTTTTGTGCACCGGGCCTCTAGTTGAATAAATAAAAGAATAAAGCCAAGATTTTGATGTAGACACATATATATAAATTAGATATAAGCACAGATATAGATATAGGTATAGATATATAGGTATATAGATATATAGATATATAGATATATAGATATATAGATATATAGATATACAAACATATCTAAACTAATAAAAGCGAAATAGTAAAATTAATCATTTCTCTGAGACAGGTAAGCCACACCCACCAGCCAATCAGAGCGGCTGTATGCAAATTAGCCCATCCAACATGGCGGCTGACACTCACGGACCTGAGTAAACGGCCGTTTCCATTGCAGCAGGAGCAAAAGTGAAGCTGCGCCCGCTCCGCTCAGCTCCGATTAAACTGGCTCTAGCGAAACACACCTTTGAAACAATATAACAATCATAGAATCCTCGGGAGCTGAAGGAAAGAGCAGCCGGGGCCTCACCACTAAGTAACATTGTGTCATTATAGACGCTGCGAGGTGAAGCAGAGGAGGCTTCGTTAGCCGGCTTAAAGGAACAGTGTATCAATTATAGAAGATAAACTCCAGGAACGTTTGTCCAGCCAGCCTTGCTGGGACGTTGGGTCAATGGGAGCTGTGGGCAGCCTGAAAGCCCCTCATCCAGGCTGGTCAGGCACGCCAGCAGGTGGACATCCCCCGAGGGCTCCCAGACTGAGAGAGGGCACAGGCCGGGCTGAGGGGCCTCCCGAGTGCACAGAGCGGCTGCAGGGCGGGACAGCGCAGGACCCAGGACCCGTGAGTAGGAAAGAGGCGGCAGGGTTGGAGGGCACCGGGAAGCGGGTAAGAGGCAGCAGGGGGTCGGCGGCCTGCTTGGTGGGCTTCCCAGGCCCTTTGCAGGGCATCGGGGAGCGGGTAAGAGGTGGCAGGCGGTCGGCGGCCTGCTTGGTGGGCTTCCCAGGCCCTTTGCAGGGCATCAGGGAGCGCGTAAGAGGTGGCAGGGGGTCGGCAGCCTGCTTGGTGGGCTCCACAGGCCCTTTGCGAGGCATCGGGGAGCGAGTAAGAGGTGGCAGGGGGTTGGCGGCCTGCTTGGCAGCTGTCCAGGCCCTTTGCGGGGCATCGGGGAGTGGGTAAGAGGTGGCAGGGGGTCGGTGGCCTGCTTG